>WBMV01001491.1:145827-246993 GCA_013396655.1 Campylorhamphus procurvoides
GTCGGTGCCCACGGCGATGGTCATCAGGCTGAAGGCTGCGAAGGCTCCCACCGTGGTGACGAGCATCTGGACGCCTCTGTCACACATCCTCATGCTGCTTCATCCTCCGGCGGCGGCTCGCAGGGGAAGGGCCGGCGCCGCNACCGGGACTGCTCCGGGGATCCCCCCGAGGGATGGGGAGAGGGGACCCTACCCCAGGATACCCCGGCTGGGAGGGAGAACCCCACCACCGGGTGCCGGACTGAGAGGGGGCCAGTGGCCGTGACTGCCCCAGGGACCCCACCCCGGAATTCTGGAACCGGACCGGGGCCGTCCCAAGGGACCGGGGCCGGGTGGGAGTCCACAACCCGGGGTGCCAGTGCCACGGGCGGTCCCGGCAGACACTCACCCGCCACAGCCCCGCGGCAAAGGACAGCTCGGCTCCCCGATCCCCCTTGCAGTGCCCGCAACGCTGAAGCTGCTGCACCGGTACCGCACATCGGGCGGCATCTGGGGCGAGGGGCTGGGGGCCACACACCCGCACAGCAGACCCCAGAGAGGGCACAGCCCCTGCCCATGCGGACAAGGAGTTGTCCGTGCCCGGGGGACAACCTGCCCAAGCGCCAACTCAGCTCGTACATCCCTCATAGCCTCAACCCACTCCTGAACCATTCCCACCAGTCAATTCCCCTATCCGCTT
Organism: Campylorhamphus procurvoides; assembly: GCA_013396655.1. Classification (NCBI taxonomy): domain Eukaryota; kingdom Metazoa; phylum Chordata; class Aves; order Passeriformes; family Dendrocolaptidae; genus Campylorhamphus; species Campylorhamphus procurvoides. Next base: position 146,507 of record WBMV01001491.1, read on the forward strand.
TCTCTCCGCTGTCTCCTCATCTCCCTCAAACATTCCTCAGCCGGTTGGATGAGCCCGTGACTCATACGACCTTTCCAACAAGCCCTAGAATACACTTACCTCTTGAATTCACAGTCCTGTAAGGGCCACGGGTGAGACGGGAAAGCAAATGATTTACACGATGGCGTGTACTTCCCCAGCCCTCATCTGTATGCTCTCACATGGAAATACTAGTTATTTACTCCAAAAAGGCAAACAGAAAATTATGAAGGTACCGAGAAATTAAGCATGTGAAAATTAAGTAGCTCCTCAACCTGAAATCACCGTCTGTGCTACTCCCCAGGCAGGAGACGCTGATTGCTGCCCTGCCGCGCTCCCTCCGTGGCTCCCTGCTGGCTCCCGGCCCCGCTTCATTCCCCGGATCCCCACGGGCCTCGTGCCTGGTTCCCAGCTCAGGCTGGAGGCGGTGCAGCTCTGCCCAGGCTCTCTGGGCGCACAGCACCAGCTCCTGCTTCTCAGCACTTCCATCCGGAGAGCGGCAGTGCTCGGTGGGCTGGAAGGCAAACACAGCCCTTAGAGGAGTGTGAGAATGGGGACACAAGGGTTGGGGTGGGCAGCACCCACCCAACCACCTTCCCTGGGCATTCTTTGAGGAGGGGTTATCACTGCGCAGTTCCTGGGACTGGGACTGAAGCAGCACAGGATGGTCACAGGTCACACCTTGGTGACACAGGCTGGACACCGAGGTGAGCCCTGCACTTGGCTGTACTTGGAATGCTGGTCGCAGAATCACAGAATCCCACAGCGGTTTGGGTTGGAAGGAATCTTCAAGCCCATGCAGTTCCATCCCTGCCATGGGCAGGAACATCTTTCACTAGCCCAGGTTGCTCCAAGCCCCATCCAACCTGGCCTTGGACACTGCCAGGGATGGGGTGGCCACAGCTTCTCTGGGCACCCTGTGCCAGGGCCTGCCCATCCTCACAGAGAGGAATTTTTTCCTAATATCTAATCTAAATCTCACCTCTTTTTAATTTAAAGCCATGCTCCCTTGTCCTGTCACTCCTCATAACTTCCATAAGCCCCCTGGTCCTGAGCAATCTCTTGGGTACCGTGAAGGCAGCTTGGGGCACAGCACAGGAGGAGATGCTGTTTCCCTGGACACCTGGCTGTGCCCTGGCACGGTGCCCCCCATCCTGCCACCCCCTCGGCAGCGCGTGGGGCAGAGCCTGACGCCAGCACCCTGCCCGGCCCCCGGCCTGCGCAGAGGCAGCAAAGATATCTCCCACCCACAGCTGAGGGGCTGCAAATTGCCATGCGAGTGGGGGATTTTGCAGCCTTAATTGTGTTATTTTAACACAGCGTGTGTAGGTGTGAGCAGAGTGCACATGTACCGTTTCCTAGGCTTTGAACAAAGCGAGCTCAAGCAGAAGCAAAGTCCACGGTGGATCGTGTTGGCCCTTGTAGGGTTGATGGTTGGGACACCCTTGCCAAGCCCTGTGCCCCTCTCACTGCTCCATGGATGGAGTGTCAGCCTCAGGAGCGAGCTCAGAGTTCCATCTGGAGCAGCAGCCACAGGGCTTCACTAAGATTTGCGACCAACAAGAATGTGGGGATCTTGGTGTCCTGCTCAGCAGCTCAGACTTTGGCAGGCAGGGTCACAGTCTGGCACCCTGCCCTGGGCAGCCCGGGCTGCTCCAGCTCCTGCTCCATCCCCTCTTGCTGTCCCCTGCCTTATCCATTGGCAGCTACCTGCTCCTGGACCTCGGACCCTCCTGTGTTGGGTAAAGTAGAAACAAATAACAAAATCCAGCCCACACTGCAAAGATTGTACAACTCCTGCAAATACAAACAAACAAACAATCAAACAAAAACCTGTCCTTGCAGGCAAAAATGTCCTAACACAAGATCTGTTAGACTTTGTCCTCCCAAATCCAGCCATGAAAGCTTTGCTGCATTTAAATTGGCAAAGTGACAGGAAGTAAGTAGTCAGAAATAATCCCTAGCTGGATTAGGTTTTTCCTTGAAGGAAGAGAGGCTGATACCAGCTGAGTTTGGGTCATTAACGATGCAGGGAGATGCTATGGCCTTGCCTAGTCTTCACTTTGTTTCCTGCTCCCAGGGGCTGCGAGGGGATAAGGACTCCAGAGCCTTTGGCACATGTGTTCATCCTTCCCCACTCCTACGAGGGGATTATTTATATCTGCACATGCTTTGGAAGTGCTGGTTGCAATCCACTGGCTCCAGCAGGACTCCAGTGGTGAGACTGGTGTGTCCCTGTGTGATGTGCCTCTGAGCTCGGGGGGATTCTGGGGGTGACACGAGGCAGTGATGCCCCCTGTGCCACCAGCCCCGCTGCTCGTGGCACAAGCTGCCTCACTTGGTGTGAGCTGGTGCAGTTCCCTCCCTGCTCCACACTCTCTGCTGGACTTCCGACAGTTGAGTAGCAATAAAAATAGCAGGGGAGGAACAGAAATCCATTCTGATTAAGGCTCTTTATTGTGAGCTGCTGCGGGAGCAGGGGTGGCCGTGCGTGGGCCAGCAGCAGCAGCTTCCGGGGACGGGGCGGCCACCCTGGCAGCAGCTGCGTGCCTAAATCCAGGGTATTTTGCCCACACTTGTGACATCCCATCAGCGTTTTTTTCCTCTGTACTGACACATTCTCAGCAGCTCCCTGACAGGAGGGTGTAGCCAGGTGGGGGTCAGTCTCTTCTCCCAGGTGACAAGTGACAGGACAAGAGGGAACTTGGTGCCTCAAGTTGCACCAGGGGAGGTTTAGATTGGATATTAGGGAAAATTTCTTCCCCAAAAGGTTGTCAAGTGGTGGAGTCCCCACCCCTGGAGAGACTTAAAAGCCATGGGGATGTGGCACTTGGGGACGTGGGTTAGGGGTGGCCTTGGCAGTGCTGGGGGAACACTTGGACTCAGTGGTGTTTAGAGGGCTTTTCCAACCTGAATGATTTCACAGTTCTTTGATGTCCTGGCAGTCAAAACAAGCTGAGAAGAGGGAAAGGGATGATACAGGACAACAAGCATTATGGCAGTGCCCCGGGGTTCCTCCAGCTGTTCTGGGCAGATCAGCAGCTCCCCATCATCCTGATCCCAGGCTGGCTGAGGGAAGCCAAGAGAATCCCTTCCCCAAGGTCATACAAAGACCAGCCTGTACACTGAGCATGCCTGCATGGAACGGGTGGGAAGGACAGACTATTACCAAAGGGATCTGTGGGCAGTGGGACCCCAGAAGCAATAAAAGAACAAATAGCAGAAGATTAAACCCGTTCTGTAGCCAGGTCCAGCTGGACCATGCTGAGCCACAAGGAAAGGTTCACTGCTGCTCCAGCCCGCTGCAATTTAATTGATTTGATTTAAATCCTTTGAAGAAGAAGTGGATAAGGAATAATGAGGCAAACAGGATTGTAATGCAAATGAAAGAGATGAAAGATGGCTTCAGGGAGACGCTCTTGAAGGTCAGCACCCAATGCAGAGCTGCTCTGGTCACTCACTCCGACACTAATGAGGCTGTGTTCCCCCGGCTGCTTTGATGGATGGAGGGATGGATCGGGAGGCAAGCACTGGGATGTCTGGCCTTTAATCCCCTCACTCCGGGGGGTTCATCCCTCGCAGCCACGGAGAGGGTTTTACCTGCTGTCACAGGGATTCAGGTGCCTGCTGCCCATGTCACCCTGCGAAAGGAGACTTCCTAATCAGGTTTTTCCAGATACTCCAATGGAGGCTCTAACTTCAGAATTAATTAACTTCATTATCAAAAGCTGAGTCATTTGTCACAATGGTTTTGTCATTAGCTCCCATAATTAAGGAAAGTGTCACAAAACCAAACGTTTCACTTACACAAGCCAAGAGAAGCAAAGCTCAGGAGCATTTCTGACATGCTGGGAACGGGCACGTCAGTGACTCTGGGGAGGGGCTCCACCAGGCACCCTGAAACCCCTCACTGGGGCTGGGGGGACCCTCCTGGCATGGCTGGGGCTGAGGGCAGAGCAGGGGCAGCGGTGCCAGCAGCAGGGGTTGGGGCCTGGGCAATAGGGGGACAGACGAGGGCTGCCCAGCCTGCAGGAGGAATGCCAGGGTATGTGGGCAGTGCTGGGCTGGTTGAGCAGGACTGGTTGAATTTTCCCACCCACAGGTGAATTGGGGTGGTTCCCAGTGACCACCAGCCACACTAGATGGGAGAGACGAGGACATCTTGCTGAAAGCTTAGCTGAAGTCACCAAAGGCAGGAGGAGAAGCCCTTCCCAACACACTCAGCAGCTTTCACAGGGGCACCTCCTAAAAAAGCAGAGTTCCTCAACAGAACGGCAGGTACTGTCAGCATTCCTGGGAGCAGGCAGAGGGTGATGGTGCACTCGGCCAGGAGATGCCTCCCAGTCCCTGGAGCGTGGCAGGCACTGGGGGATCCCAGAGGTTTGAGGTCAGCTCTGCAGAGCCCTGAACGCCCCCAGCCCCCTGATCTCACTGCCAGGCACAGGGCACACACAGGGCACCCAACGCCCCAGTGCCACCAGCTCAGCCCCACAGCCCTGCACCAGCTATGGAATCCGGGAACCAGTGCCCATGGGGTGGTGCGAAGAGCCTCTGCAGCAGCGTTAAGGAACTTATTAATTAGCAATTAACTGAAGACACAACCACTGGTCCATCTGTACCTTTAGGCACAGCTGCAGGTCTCCACCCTTGGACCTGCCTTTGGGCAGCTTCATTCACTGACACTCCCCAGCTGCACAGATATACAGCTTTTGGACCCAAACCCTGCAAGTTCTCAGCATTTCTTGCTGTGCAGGGTTCTGTGGGGCCCCTGCAGATGACCCTGATCCCCAGGATCCCCAGGCATGCCCTGCCTCTGCCTTGCCCCTGGAGTCTCATGGGCAAAGGAAGCCAAGCTCTCAGGGTTTCTTTAAAATTATGTATTTTATTTTTTCATACATGCAGCAAATCGAATCAAGAGTATATGCCCATCTAAAAGGAGGTCTTCATGAGAACCGTTTGACAACATACAGCAGGTAGTCTAGGATGTAGAAAAGTCATCAAATACTTGCAGGTGAAATCAAATTCACAAACACAAACTGTTCAACAATAAACATTTTTTTCTTTTTTTTTTCTTTTTTCTTTTTTTTTTCTTTTTTTTTTCTTGTTTTAATTGCCACTTTGAATGTGATCTGAAATAAACAGCTCAGGTGACACTTCCATGCATGGAGCCAGAGACACATGGTCACACAGGCTCATCTGCTCCTGCCACAGCAGGGAAGTCACAGCACTCAGCAGTGGGAGCGAGTCCTGCCCTCCGAGTGCAATTCCAACCTCTGGAACAGTGTGATCCTTGTGTTCTGTGCTAGAACCCTCCTGGTTCTTCCCTGGATTAGAGCTCTGGGATTCACAATCATCACAGCATATCGACTGCCCTGTGCTTGCTCATCTTCCACTTTTGAGGTTCTCTGTCTACACGGGTTGGCCACTGTGCAAACTCACATTTATTTATTAAATGGATTAAATCAATCGATGTCTCCTTTAGTGAGGGGTCTCAGCATGAGAAGGTTGCTCAGAGCTCCAGCCAGGGCAGACAAGTGCAGCAGCAGGTCCCCATGTGCAAATGGAGCTGCCCTGGGAGCAGGAGTAGGGAAAGTTCTGCACCTGCAGCAGCCACCAACTGGCAGCCAAGGGACTCCAGGGGACCTGTCTGATCCATCCTCTCCCATGGAACCATCTGAGAGCCTGGGCTCCACTTACCTGCAGCACTCAGATTTAATCCAGCCTGGGACAAAGTCCAGACCTGCCATCCTTTGTGGTGTGGTGACCTGCCCCCTCAGCCCTCCTCTGGGGTCCCAATCTGCTGCTGTGGGACCCTGCTGCCAGTCCCACTGCATCCAGGTGGGACACCAGACCTGCCCCTCAGCCCTCTGGGGTCCCAATCTGCCACTGTGGGACCCTGCAAGCCCCCTGGCCCCATGTTCTTCTCCTGACTCACACTGTCCTCGTCCCCCATACTGTCCCCCTTGTCCCCAGCACTGCTCTGACACACACACAGCAGTGGGGGCACCAAATGCACCAGGTATGGATTTACTGAGCTCTCTCCATCATTGGAGCACTGTGGACTGGTGAATGGGGCTCTCCTGAAACTCAGCTCTGAGCATCCTCCTGCAGCTCTGCTTTCCCCATCCAAGAGTGAGGATTAAATCATCACATTACAGTAAGCAGTGACTCAACCCCTGTCACCATGCCCTTCCTTGGAGGAGTCCACACAGATCTGAGTGTCTGTGCAGGGCCAGGCACATCCCATTACACGTTTCTCCACAGAAGAAACAGGTCATCTAGAAAGAAACCTTGAAATAAGAGTTTGGCAAGCAGCAGAATGGACAGTGTCAGGACCACCGAAGGTATGAGTCCTATGAAGAGGACCCAGCCCATGCCAAGCTCTCCCTGGAATGTGGATCTCAACCCCAAAGCTGCCACCCAGGCTGCCTGGGGCCACATTCTGGCTTCCCCGCAGGGCCCCTCCCAGGACACGAGTTTGTTCAGTGTCCAGCAACGCCTGCTCCATGCACAAGTGTCACTGCAACACAGACACAGAAGTCCCAAACAGAAAAGACATGACTCCCACACAGCACCCCCTGCATGTGCTCACGGTCCCGGGGTGCCCCTCAGCCCCGGAGACCTCCCAGCACCATCCTGGACAGACCTGGGAGTGCCTTCAGAGCCGAAGATATGGAAATTAAAAACATTCACCACTGAAGTACTACTAATTGTGCAGCCACAGGTTGGAAGGTCACACTAACGCACATGCTCTGACATCAGCTCTGGTCTGCAGAGGATGGCACGATGTCTTCGGGCACACGTGCCAGGCTCCCGGAGCCCTCCCCTGCCACCAGCCCCCCGAGCCCCCCGGGCCGAGCCTCATGCAGAGCCTCTCAGAAACCCCCTTCTCCATCTGGCACAATTTGCAGTTTTTTTGGGTTGGGTTTGGTTCCCTCCAGCCCAGGGCAGGACCCGAGGCCACGGGCTCAGCTCAGCCCAGCAGGCACAGGACAGTGCCCACGGCTGGGTAATGGGGCAAAGATACCTGTCCAGCCCCTGGCACCAGGGCATCGGCTCAGCTGCTGGCAGCCTTTTGTTCTCAGGAAATCATCAAAAGAAGAAGAAAAATTCCATAGGTAGAGCTTGATGTTTATAAAAGATCTACGGACCAGAATTCCTCCTGATTGATAAAATCCCCCTCCATTTCCCTGTGGCACGGAGGAATGTCTGAGTACAGCAGAACCAGAGCTGGTTCAGCAAACACACCCATGGAGGTTCTGCAAACCAGCTGGACTGGGCTGTGCTGGGAGCGGGGATGGGGACCCAGAGGCCTCAGTGAGAGCCCAAGAGGCAGCCAGAGTCACTGCTGGCTTCTGATGGGCAGCCCCAGCCTGCCCCTGCCTTCCTCTGCCTGCTCCTGCCCTCACCTGTCCGGGCCTGACCACCCCTGCCCATCCATACCCACTCCTGCCCTCACCTGCCTGCCCCTGCTCCTGCCTGCTCCTGTTCTCCTCTGCCTGCCCCTTCCTACCCCTGCCTGCTCCTGCCTCCACCTGCCCCTCCTGCCCACCCCTGCCTGTCGTTGCCCCCTCCTCCCAGCCCTGCCCTCCTGCATACCGTGGCTCTGCCTCACAAACAGCTGCTGGAATTGTCTCTTCTCATTCACATTTCTTTCTAAATGATGCAGAAAGTCCTGGATTACTGACTAAAACCCCCAGGAATTTTGGTGGAAATCAGGGAAATCAAGATGTCTGTGAAATCCATGGGTTTGGAGCCTGGAAGAGAATAGCAGAGGGTGGAAAGTAGAAAAGTTTCCATTATAAATAGCCCTCAGTGCAGCCCTTTGGTCTTGGGCGTGTTTTCAGTTGGTAAATTGTAAACTGAGAATATAAATGTGTTCTGTTTTGGTAGAATATTAATATCCTTTACAGAGCTGTTACACCTCGACAGTGTCTGCGAAAGATTTATGTGAGTGCTGACAGAGCGTATCAAAACTGCAAACTGTTCCAGATGTTACAAAAAAACCCCCACCTTTCACTTAGAAAAAGATTTGCTCTGATGTACAAGAACCGGCACAGGATTGGTTTGGAGTCATAATGCCCGAGCGTGGGGAAGGCGGATGGTGGGGGAGGACACTCCAGAGAGCCAGGCTGACCCTATAGACAATGCATTGGAAAATATAGGTCTATAAGCAGATTTTTCCACACTGATCAAATGTATCCATGTCTTGAACAAAAGGCTCCTCTAAGACAAGCTCACACTCATCGCAAGCTTCAGCACAACGCTTTAAGCGATCAACCATGCTTAGCATTCCACAGTAATGCTTTGGGAGTAGCTGGGTCACTGGGATCTCAGCATCCCACTGCAAAAATTACAGAGACTGTAGCAATTTGGTATATTTCTGTTTAAAAACTCTATTAGTCACCACCAACTATAGTTCCTAGAAGTATCACTGACCGGTACTGGCACCCCGGACACCTCTGGCTAGGGAAACCAAGCTAGCGAGTGGCACGGACACGGAGAGGCCTCCGAGGAGAAGCGGTCGGCGTGTTGGGCGGGAGGGGATGTGTCTGCACTGCGAACCCCGGAAGACTAGTGTCGGTATGTACAGGGCCACCTGGCGTGGGACAGCGAGGACAGGGCTGCGCCGCCACTACACGTTAATGACGAACTCGGGGTTGGTGTAGGAGAATCCAGCAAACTCGTTCTGGTCCAAGTTCATGATGAAGAGTTTGTCCGTGGGCGTGAGCTCCACCGGCTGCCGGGTGAACTCTTTGTCGAAGTTGGAAGTGTCGCGTTTGTCTTTCTGTTAAATGGAAAGCACAGAGTTAAACTGGGAAAGGAGTGAGGCAGCCAGAATGGCAGTCCCCAGGGGAATGGCAGCCCCCAGGGTCGCTGTGCTGTCCCCAGCACTCCACAATCCACGCCAGTTTCTCAGGCTGCCACCGATGAGCACCTCAACACCCTGTACAAAAGAAGTAGCCCCCCAACACCAGCAAAAAAGAGGAGAACGCCACTTTAACACACCTGAAACACACAATCAGGACATAAAGGGACACACAAGAGCTCGGGGTGTTGGGAAGGAGCATCCCTTCCCTCCTGTTCACTGCAGGAGAGAGCACAGAGCAGTTGTTAGCATGCAGAACCCCCACTGCAACCAGAGCTTGGCACTGCACAGGAGGAAGGAGCCTGGAGGAAGCAACATCCCTCAAAACGGCAGCAACAATCAATACGATGTTAAAATTTAAACAAAATAATCAGCTGTAAGAGCTCCTTCTGCTTTAAGCTCAGTTTTTGAATGATGTCATGATATGGTGTTAACCAACACTGGTTCATCGATGGAGGATGTGATTTGCTCCAGGGCTGTACAGAGAAAACACACAGCACTTCAAAACCTCCAAGAAGGAAAATTCCACATAGGCAACCTTTTCTCCTTGTAATTTCGTAAGAAGAACCACTTTGCAGCTACTCCCAAGCCAAAAAAGGGAAAAGAAAAAGGCCGTTAGTGTCAGGATCAGTGCTGGGAACCTGCTCTCAGCACTGCGGGGGGAGCAAGCGCTGGGGATGTGTGGGCTGTTCTCCCAAACCCACGTGGATCAGAGACCGCCTGGCTTGGGGTGTCCTGCGGTGGGAGGTGATGGGGCCATGGCTTGAAAGGGTGACTGAGTGCTGAAGGTACAGAATAAGGTCCCTCATCCACAACAATGGGAGGAGGAGGGACACTACAAGCTGCGAACTGGTCCTGCTTTGCCCCATTACTTAAATCAGCAGGGACAAAAGACCTTCCACATCCCTTCTTCCATGTTTCTATGTAGGAGAGACCCCAACTCAGTGCTGGAGGTGACCCTCCAGTGACACTGGCAGGACCCTGTCACAAATTCGGTGCCTTGCAGAAACCTGCAACACAGTATTTAATTTAAATTTTTCCCAGACTTCGCCTTTGAAGGGGACCCTGCTCTGCTACACTGGGATTTCCATCCCTGGGTTAATCTGTCAGCTCATACTGAGAAAAAGAACTGTGGGGTCCTGCAGGTCTCACACCCTGCTCTGTCCCCCCACCTCCTGCTACTGTCCTGGTGAAGGACCGGGCAGATGAGGTGCAGCCCCACCATCCCAGCAGCTGCCACTGTCCCAGGACTGTGGGGCAGAGCCACCGGCATCTTCAAGCCTCAAGCAGGAGCATGGCCAGGACACGGCACAGAGTCAGGTTCTCCTGCCAGCCCAGGAGCACCACAACACAGCTGCAGTCAGAGAAAGCCTTGGAGGATGAGCCAGCAGTGGACCAGGACCTCCAGGAGTGCTTGGAGAATCCCCATTGTCACAGAAGACATCCCATCAGGATGGCTTTAGCCTTGTGGAAGGAAGATCAGAGAGCAGAGAGAGCCAAGGGTGATGAAGATGAGACGAGGCAGGAGAAAAGCAGGGCTGGATGGAGCTCAAGAAGCAAAGAGAGAAAAGCCCGAAGAGCCAGGACATGGCTGTGCCATCAGGTCTTGAACATGTGGCAGTGTCTGCAGGTCCCAGACTGTCCCTGAGCTGTCAGAGTCCCTCCAGGGCTCCACTCCTCAGCACAGACAAGGAAGAAGATGCGAATTTGGGAGCAGAGAGCGGGAGCAGAGAAGGGCAGACGAGGTGAAGGAGCCGACTTCAGGCACAGAGTTCTGCAGGCAAAGGGTGAAGCAGCTGAAACGTGAGGACAAGCCCACCTTGATGGCAGCAGGGTCGCCCAGGGCTGAGAGGCCAGGTGGTCCATGGCAGGGGCTGCCCTTCGCTGTGCAGGGGTGGGCACAAGGTCTCTCCTGCACCCCAGTGCGTGTGGAAGGAGCTCATGGTGGCTCTGGGCTCCTGCCCTGTTCCCAGAGGGAGGCTGAGCTGACCAAATGGTTCCTGAAGGCCACGTCCATCCAGACCAGTGTGTGCCAGGACACCACCACCCTACTGAGCCAGGAGCTTCTCCTGAGCAGGAGTGCTGTGGGATGCTGCAAAGGGGAATGGCACATCTACATCTGCTGCTGGCACAAGTTGCCACCGTGGTCCCCAGCCCTCCAAAGCACTCAGCTTGGGGGTCCTGGAGTGAGAGAAACCTCCTGCTACTTTTTTGGCAGCAGAAAGCTCAGGCAAGGGCTGCAACGTGCCCAGGAGGGGGCTCAGGGCAGCCCACCCCCACTGCACTGCCCCCTCCAGCAGTTCCCCACTCCTTGGGGGCTCCTCTGGGAAGCTCCGAGTGCAGCAAAGTGGGCTTTGCTGGTTTCTTACCTTGAATTTTGCCTGAATTGGTGGCAATTTGGCTTCTGTCAAGATGATGGACAGCCTGGGAACAGGCAGGGAATGGCTGGATGGGTCTGGTATGAAGAGAGGGGAGGGCAGGGGACACTCAGGGCTCAAAGTGTCTCCAGCAACAGGTGACTTGACTTTGGGAGGTGACAAGGAGCGCAGCAGGATGGTGTGACAGACACCCTGAGCTCCTGCTGTGCAGGGCAGGGCTGGCCCAAGGCAGCGTTTCTGCCTGGACCACAGGGGTGGGAATTGTCCCCAGCCACTGCCACTGAGCCCCTTCCCCACAGCAGAGCTCTGGCACTGCCTGGCTGGAGGATGTTGGGACCAGCTCCTGCTGGTGCTGCCATTCGGTGCGTTTTGGAACAACCTTGCAGTGTCCAGACCGCAGGACTTGGCAGCAGTGGAATCCCCAAGGCAGCAGAGAGGTTACCAGGACCCTGTAATCCCTCTTTAGCTGAACCTGCCAACTGCTTTGAACTTCTCCTGGGAGAGCGGGGCAGGGCTGAGTCACTGGCACAGCCGGGCGCTCGCCTCTGCAGGCTCCACAGATCCGAGGTGATGCCGCAGTCCTCTCCACTCCAGCCATGGAAGAGATGCCCAAGAGACTGAGCATTGCTGTCCTCCACCCCAGTGGTCCTTCCTCCAGAGGTCATCCCAGAGAAACTCCTTGCCTGTCCATGCTGAAGAGCCACGAGTCAGTGGGGTCATCGCTGCGCAGAACGGGCTGGCCCAGGGGACAATGGAGAACCACTCCCTGCTTGGACGATGCTTCCAGCACATCCCACACCGTTTTTTGGGACAAACAGAGAAGAACAGGCCGTGGCTCCAGTGCTGCCTGTGCTGTCCCTGAGCTGGCATCCCCCAGCACCAGGGAACCTTCCAGTCCTTAGCACGGTGCAGCCCCAGCTCCTGGAATCGCCTCACTGAACTGCAGAAACTCATTATTGCCAAACACATGCAGGTTCCTTGGACATAATTTCTCACCTTTTATTTTATAATCAGTATCAGAAAAAAATAAATTGGCACATTACAAGTCAGAGCAGTGACAGCCCACAAACATCTGCAAGGGTATAAAAGGAAGCAGCGTGCTTGTTGTTGTTTCAAGAGACATTCACCTTTCCTGAAACGTTTCCTTTGAGGCCAGAAACAAAACTCAGGCCACTTAAAGACCTAGGGGCAAAGACTAGGACTATTGGTCAAAACAAGTTTCTTTAGAAGGTTCCTATCAGAATTCACAATACTGGTCAGTTACATAGCTCCTGTTTGGGTTAATACCATTCTTTGACACATTTAAAGCACAGGTAACAAACTCCATCAATGGCTTTGGCATTTGAAGAGAAGAAAAAGCTTCACTATAGAACTGATGGTGCTGGTGTTTACTAGGGTGACCATGGATTCAAAAGCAGCCCTTCCAAACTTCTCCTTTACCACTGGATATGCTTGTTTTGATTAAAAAAAGTGCCACTTAGAAACTGCACAATCATGAGAAATCTTTGCCAACAGCAGCTCTGCCTTCCTGAATAACTTATCCCATCCCTGCAGACCCTGCACTGGGAACACGTCAGCCCAAAGCATCTGTGGAGGGATGGGGAGCTGTGGTGGGGCTGGACAGACAGCAGGACACACCTAAAAAAGGAGCCAGAATCAGCATCTTGGCTCTCCAAAGGTTTGGGGAGGAGCTGAAAGGCTCTGGGGAAAGGTTTCATTAAAAACACTTACTGGCCACTAAGGCTAAATATTAAATTTTTATGATTATATTAAAAGACTAGAAAAAGGAAAGAGCAGGAATTAAAGGAAATGCAGAAGGGATTTCTCCCAACTGCCAGTGTGTCTCTGTTTTCCCTCCATCACCCACTGAACTGTTCCCATTTCCTACACAAAAAATCCATTTCAAAAGCCCACTTGCAGCATTTCCTGAACATCACCTGCCTCCAGGGACAGCCCAAATCACAGGAAGACACCTCTGGCTTTGAAATATGGTCACTCTAGCAGGGGGCTGAAGAAAATCCACAGGTGCAAGTTTTGCAATGGAAAATGTCACCACAACGGCAGCTGGGACTGGATGATGGATGCAGGGATGAGATCTACACAATGACTTAGCTCTTGGCTTCAGGCTTAAAAAACTCAGAGTTAACAAAGGAAAATCCTTGGAATTCTGACTGGTCAATGTTCCTGATGACTTCCTGGTCAGGAGGTGTTAGCACGGGTGGATGGCGAGTGAAAAACCGGTCGAAGTTTTCAGCACTGCGTCCACACTATGAGAGGGGGAGAAAAGAATGGATGGTGGGTGGGAAAGGCAGTGGTGGGAGGGGGCTGCACCAACCCCCCCATCGTGGCACAGCCATGTCAGGACAGGGAGAGGTGCCAAACACACTTGGTTAGGCACAGGGTGATGGCATGGCATGGCATGGCATGGCATGGCACAGCCAGGGACTGGCAAACCCTCCAGCTGTGCCATGGGACGTGTCAGCAGCAGGAATGAGATGGGAGCAACCAGAACAGAACAGAACATGGGCCCTGCAACTTCCCAGGCTGTGAGTGATGATTTACTGGCACAGCAAGAGCAGTGGCTCATCCCAGGTGGGTGCCAGGTCACTGTGCAGCTGCAGCCCGGGCTCAGTGCCCGCCTGTCACACACGTCACATCCACACAAACGGGGACTCTGCTCCAAGGGCTGGGGACTGTCCCTCCTGTCACACACAGCCAGTGCTCTCCAGGCCCTGTTTCCTTCAAGGAGCTGCTCAACCAGCACATCCCAGTCCCTCAGCTCTCTCTCCCATTGCCCCAGAGAGAACACACACTACAAGCGCTGCCACAATTTTTCCTGGTGTTTAACTTTCATTTGTTAAGTACATAGATTTGCAATTTTAATAAACATCAGACTAAATCTAATAAAATATTAATGACAAATACATGTAAACTTCAACATTTCCCATTCCTTCCTCTGCTCTGAGGTTTCAGGGAAGACAGTGTGAAAATCCATCAGCCTCCCATGGCACGTTCCTTTGGCAGCCCTTATACATCCTTATGCACCAAGAGAGACACATTCTCATCAAACTTTGAAAAAAAAGCTCAATGGGGAACTCTGGAGTCAATTTAACTCCAGCCTGAGCCTGTCCCTCCACTCCCCTCAGGTTTCTAAGGCTGTATCTTCACAGTTCCAGTCTGGGTTTGTTAAACTTCTGCTCCCAAAAGCATCTCCTGCCCTGAGCCCAGCATGGAGCCAAGTCCAGCCCTTCTCCCCTCCTGCTGCTCTCCTGGGCTGGGGGGTGCCAGGGAGGGGTGCCATGGGGGTGCCCTGGGGGTGGTTTTTGGGGTGCCAGGAGGGATGCCATGGGGGGTGCCATGTGCTGCAGCCCCAGCCCCAGGGAGCCCAGGGTGCTCTGGCCACCACTGACCCTGCAGGAGGCTGTGCTGGAATCAGTCACTGCTCTCAGCTGTGCAACCAAGTCCAGCTTGAGTCTCTTGCACAAGGATGTCTGAGGTGCCTGACAGGTCAGCAACAGCCCAGCACCTTCCCAAAGCCATCACACTGACACCAAAAGGGCACAGGGAGCCAGGCTGGGCTTTTGGGGGCCACTGGGATAACCCAGACTATGGGCAGGATCAGTGGGAAAGCTGCAGAGCTCAGGTCACTGGCCCAGGAGCAGCACCCATGGCTGGTGTCACCTGCAGCAAAGCTGCTCACCTGCCCCTCCCATCAGTCCCAGTACACACTGAGAGCCTCCCAGTCCTTTCCAGTCCCGCTGTCATTCCCTATTAGCTTCAGGAGCCCTCAGTGCAGACATGCAGGAGAGCTCATGTGCAATGTCTGACAGCACCAGCTGCCTTTTGGCTACAAAGAAATGTGCTATCTTAAAAAAAAATAAATCAACTGAACAACCCCCTCAGAAAGATTTAAAAATCAATCCTGATGAGGTGCTGCCAGTTACTGCAATAGGAAGCACAAATATATTTTCATATGCATTGGCAAGCAAAAATTTCTCGCTATCATGCAATAAGGTAAGAATATGTGGATGGAAAATCTGAAAAGTTTCATTTATCCATAGTATTTCCCTTCCTGCCATGTGGAGATTGTGGACTCTCTGTCTGGATGCAGATAAAATGGATGGATAAAATCAATACTTTAAAGCTGAAAATTGGGTTTTCAGAAGTCCCATCCACGCCAGCCCCGAGGTCTGAAGGTGGTGACCTTGCCCTGGTGCTGCTCTCCCCCCACATCCCCAGACTGCTGGGGGCTCTGGGGATGTGACAAGGTTAGCCCAGCCCAGCAGTGCCAGAGCTCCAGACTCTGAGTTTTACAGGAAGGATCTGTGCAGCAAACAGCCTCTGTCTGCAGGAGCACCTTCTACACAGCTTCCTAAATTAAGCCTCATGTTAATGAACACAAGATACAATACGAATTTTTACATTTATCTAAAGCCACCTTGTGAAAAATGTGCCTCATTTTAGTCTGATATTAATGTACAGGCATCACTCCATCCTGACTGGAGAAAGGGGGAGGGTGGGAATTTATCTTACATAAATCCCAGTGTGTCCTGTCTAATATTTATAGCCAGCACAGAATGGCTTTTCTTCCTGAGCTGCAGAAATAAACCTGTCAGCTCCGAGGGTGGCCTTGTATTTTATCACTTTCCTGCTTGATTTCAAATAGAGACAAAAGGCATAATAAATATTTTCCATTGATCCCTGGGATGCAATCAAGGACCATAAGAAGCCAAGGATGCTGCTGCCACCAGCCCTCCTTCCCAGCACCAAGGAGAAGTGCTGGGCTGAAGACACCCTTGATTTTCCAGAGTTTCAGCCCAAAACAGTGGCATGGCCACAATCCCACTGACCTTACAGGCATCTCCTGGGCAAGCCTGACCTTCCTGGTGCTGCTCTGGCTCAGGAAACTGGCTCCTTGTCCCCCAGGGAGGATCAGGGCTCCTCTGGCAACTCTATTTAGGGGCATTTGGGTCACAGCATGAACTTGGGGCCACGCTGAGGGCCCCTGTGCTGCTCAGGGGAGATGATGGGGTTTTTCATTCCTTTCTGGCTGAGGAGCCCAGTCCCCAGCTTGGGATGCTCCAGCACATCCCTTGATCCTGCTGCTGGCAAAGGGAGCACCCACTGCAAGAGTGGAGATGTTGGACCCTGCCTTTCATCCAACTCCTGTGGAAAAAGCCAAGTTTCTGCCTAATGTACCGAAAACAGTGGCTGAATAGTCTGAGCAATCTTAGAGAAAGCCTTTACAAGACCCTGAGACTCCCAGAGCAAATCCTGACTGGATTACCAGAGGAGATGTTTAACCTTAGCACCTCCACCTGCCCACTGTCGACCCCTTCAATCCTTAAATCCCATATAATTAGGAAATTACTTATGCAAATGTTGGAACTCACCTTGTACAGACTCAACTAAGGCTACAAAACCCCACATGCAGGAACCAGTGCTTTTACACATCCAGGTCTATAAATGGCATTTCAATATTCATTAACTCAAAGCAGTTAGGGGGAAATTAATTTATGCAATTAAAAATTACCAGATTAAAAGCCATTTTTTTTAACCCCCCCATCCTGTTGTGAGTAATCCTGGGCTCTGCCATGTGATTTCAGTGCTTTCAAAACGAGACTTTTCAAATCACTGGGCTTTATGTAAAGTAAAGGAGTAATTAGATACCAAAAACAATAATTATCTCAATGAGAGACAGGGAGAGCAGGGAAGTGTAAACAGAGTCCCAGAGTAAGTGCGGACCCAGGGAAGGAATTGTTATGCACCAGTCAAAGCAGAGAGCAGCCAAGCACGGCCTCACGTCAGAGCCATCAAAGACAACCCAGCCCCTGATCTGTCTCCTTCCTGACTCTCTGATAAAGGTTAATCAAGCACAAAGCAACACACAAGCTCTTGGGAATTCACTTCCAGCTCCGGGCACAGAACAGCCCAGCCAGGTGGAGGCTGAAGCCCCCATTTCCCTGTTGGGGCACCATGACTGAGGTTTTGGGGAGGGATGTGATGCCCTCCCAGGCAGGAGCACTGAGCAGGCACAGAGAGCCCCCCCCCCAGAGCAGCCCCCTGTACCCTCCCAGTGCTCCCACCCAAAACTGCAGAGATGCTACAAAATCATGGAAATATGGCCAAAAAATGTGTGGCTGCTGCTGCAGAGCCAACAAACAGTGCCTCTGTAGAGCCTGGGTGTGCGTGAGGAACTGAGCCACCAGCTCAAATCAAACATGAATTAGTGACACCTCTGATAAGCCTAATGATGTTAAAGATAATTGAATGGGGATCTGCTCCCCTTGGCTGGAGTTCCTGGGGCTGAGCACAGGATGGAGCAGGGGATAGCTGGGGGCAGACACCCGCCCTCAGCTGTGTCTTCTGCCTTATTTTGGAGCTCTGAGTACAATCCCTGCAGCCTGACCTTTAGAGACAGCAATTAATACAAAACAAACAAAAATAAAAAAAGAAAGAGAATAGAGTTATGCCAAGGGGAAGATCCAGGTCAGCACCAACTTCTCTACAGCAGTGCCTGGCCCTGGTGTGACCCCTGAAGGTCACAAACACTCAGCAACATCTCCCCCATCACCCTCCCCAAACATTCCATCCGTGCCCAAACCCCGTTCCCATTCCTGCTGCTCTGCACCCACAGCTGGCACCAAAGAAACAGCTTTTTCCAGCACAGAGGCACTGCTGGAGAAATATCTGCTATCAGCAAGTACCTGAGTTGTCTTAATCCCCCCTAAATCCCAAATCAGCTGCTGTTAATCTCCCTGTCCTATCAAATGGGGAATTTTCCCGTTGGGTGAAGCGACAGCCGGCAGCTTAAGCGTCCCCCTCCCCAGGGCCGGTGTCAAAGGGATTTTTAAAGAAAGAAGACATTTAAAGCAGGACAAAATTTGCACATTTTAAAGCAGAAGAGCAGTAAGAAAGTGCTTTTGATGGGATTCAGTTGTTTTTCACTGTAAAACACCAAACACCAATGCTCTGCCCCGGGCCAGGGCAGGTGACACTGGGGACCTGCTGGGAAGGAGAGGGATGAGGTAGAGGGGACACCAAAGGGGCAGATTATTCCTGTCTGATCAGTCAGGAAGGGAGCTGTGGGAGGGAGAAAGCTGCTGGAGCAGAGAGGCATTGAGAGGGAGCAGAGATAAAGGCACCCAGCACTCTGCACCAGGTGGGCTCCCACTCCGTGTTTCCCCTGAAAGCAGAGTTTTCCCAAGCACCAAAGGGGTCCCTTCAAAGGAGCAGGATAACTGTAAAGCAGAGGAAAAGCAGAGGTGTACAAGGGAGTTACAGGCAGTGGGACAGGGGAGGGTTCAGGCACATCCATGAGCATCCCTGGACTCTGAGTTGTGACCCAGGAGGACGGATTAAGGGAGCATGGAATGTCCCCTGATCATAAATATTGGCTATGAAGGTCAGATTAACTGTGGATTCAGCTATCTGTGAAACACCAGTGCCCAAGGAGGCTACAGCAGCCAACAGGCCCCTGGGGTGGGAAGCACAGGAATAATCCCAAGCCTTAAAGAACTGGAGCATCGCAGAGAGACTCGGCCATGGCTGTGACCCTGCCAGTCCCACCAGTGGCAATGAGAAATAGAGAAGTCCAGGGAGAGACATCCCTGTTCCTGAGCCTACATGGTCACTGCTGCCTGCAGATCCTCTCTGGGGAAGGGCAGGGAGAGAGGAGGTCACACAGGGTTTGGAGGCACAGGCAGCTCCAGCACTGCAGGCAGGAACACCCACAGTGAGGTTCAGGCTGCACCCCTGCACTGCTGTTACAAGGACAGCTGTCACTGCAACAACAGCTGGACAAGGAACAGTCAAGTATTGCCACTTTTTTGACAAACGGTTTTCTGATTCCTCCTGTCTCCCCTCTGTTTGACTCTGCCAGTTCATTCCCCCCAGGGTGCACTTCCAACACCTCTCTTCAGCAAGGACAGGCAGGGCTAAGGGAGGGCATTTGGGATCCCCTGACCACAGAGCTGCCTCCATCCGTGATCCAGGCTCCAGCTTCCCACCTTGCACAGAGACTGCGGGGTCAGATCCAGCTCCACTGCCCACTCAGCAGACTGAGCTGAGCTGGGTGTTGAAATAAAGTCGAGATTAAAGAAAAGAGAGACCTGGTCAGCTTGAGAAGGAGGGAGGAAAAACCCAACAGACAGAGTGACCCAGAAGGACAGACAGAGCTGCAACACAAAGGGGTCCAGGAGCTGAACATGTGGAGCTTCCATCGCTGCAGGCCAGAGTGGGACCAGCCATCCCCAGGTCCTCCTGCCACAGAAGGGCTCTGGCACCAGGAGCTCATGCCAGACCCAAGGAGACACGATGGGTCACTCAGACAGGGATGAGCAGCTCCTGCCCAGCTGCCTGCAGTGCATCCCCACGGGCAGGAGCAGCCACGGGGGAGAGCCCTGGCACTGGGAGGGTGGGAGGGGGCCCACGGAACACTTACAGCCTTTGGCTTGAAGGGGGGCTGGATCTCCTTGCGCTCCAGCTTGTCCCAGTCGATGTAGCGGAAGAAGGCGTGCTCCTTGATGTCCCGCTCCCCCTCGGGGCCGCAGCCCAGGCGCTTGGCAGGGTGCTTGGTCATCAGCTGGGGGGACAAAGGGAAGGGACAGTCACTCACAGGGTGGCCAAATCCTTCTCGAAACGTCCCCTTTGACAAATCCCCCGAGAACTGCACCCTGCAGCCAGTGCCCTGGGACACCCCAAATCAGAGTCTGCACCTCAGAGGGGTCCCATCTGCCCCACCTGCTTTTGGGGCTCCAAGCAGAGGACCAAGGGAGAAGCCAGAGCAGCTTCAGGGACAGGGAAGGTTGACAACGGCTTATGAGGGCAGGTGGCAGGTACATGGGCACTGGCAGGATGGGCACATCCCCTTTACCCCTGGGAATGATACAGGATCACCAAGAAACAACGCTGGGGTGCTGGCAGAGCTCCTGTGGTGCTGCAGCCTCTCCTCTGCAGCAGGGGAGCAGGATGGGAGCACAGCTGCCTCTGCCTCTGCCTCTGCTTGGAAACAACTCCTCAGCATCTGCAGAATTAACTCTAAACCCCCCTGCCCATTCAAGGTAAACAATCTGCTCCCCAAACTTTCATCTGCCCTGCTCCAGCAGAACCCCCACTGCTCTGGAGCCACAGCAGCACAGACGGGAGGTGGGTTTCTAATGCAAGAGTCACTTTGGGGAAAAAAAGCAGAAACAGTCCATTGATGTTGTTTATCATCTAAATGTCTCCTCTTCACTGACTCAATAAGGGAAAGGGGCCCCAGGAGTTAAGGGCAGCTGGACAACATTAATATCCTGGGGCAGGTTTTGGGCTGTGTTCAAAGATCAGATGGAGATTCCAGAGATTCACAAAACATTGATAAGGACGGAGAATACGAGCTTTATACCTGCAACAAAAGCACTGCTTTATTAAAAGCAAGGCAGTTCAAAGTGATCCCAGGGCTGTGCAGAGGTTGCAGGAAGTCTGACTGTGTCCCAGGGCTGGGGGGTCTTTGTGAGGGACAGGAGGTACCAATGTTTAGCCAGAAAGCTGATACACCCCCACCCTTCTGCTGAGACTGGCACCTCCAGAGGGTTTTAGAAGTGAGCAGGGAAGCTGTGGCTGCCCCAGCCTTGGAAGGGTCCAAGGCCAGGTTGGACAGGGCTGGGAGCACCCTGGGCTAGTGGAAGGTGTCCCTGCCCATGGCAGGGGGTAGAACAAGATGAGTTTTAATGTCCCTTCCAACCCAAACCACTCCAAGATTTTCAGCCCAAAATAAGCCCATCAGCCCAGGCAGCCACGGGCATCACCCACCACCACACAGGGGGCTCACAGGGTCTGCCTGGGGTGCCTGTTTGGACAGTCCTGTCACCTGTGATGGCACAGAACAAACTTGCACAGGGAAGTTGATCTTTAAAAGCAATTCTGCTGCACCAGAGTGCTGGAATAAAGAAAACTCTGGGGGAAAAAAGCCCCAGAACCCAAAAAAGACAAACCCCAGCAAGTATGAGGCAAGAGTGGAGCCCCCAACCACTGTGAGGGCAAACGGCTCTACATCCCCATCCCCCAGCTGTGACAGCATCTGCAGCTGGAGGAGTGATGGATGGAGCAGCATCTCCCTGGAAAGCCCATCTGCAAGCAGCAAGGGGCTGGCAGGCTACACAGGCTGGACCAGGGATTTTCCAGCCTCTGCTGAGGAAGAAGATGTGACTGGCATCAACATCAGCCTTGCAGAGTCCCCCTGCACAAGGAGCAACGCTGGAGCACAGCAGTGGGCATGGCAGGGGGGCACAGGGGGCCAGGTGGCAGCAAAAACAAGAGCAGAGGGGTTTCTTCAAACTCGATTTTCATTAGTAATCAAGTTTCCCTTGGCATTGCAGCACACAGAGCTCTATAAAATAAAAACCCAACAACAAATCTCAGAGTAAGAAGCCTGGGAAGGTGGCAGAGGTGACATGTGTTGGCCTCTTGAACACGTGTGGCAACAGCATGGACAGCAGCTGTGATGGGCTTTCTCAGGCATCAGCACCAGGGGAAATGCCATCCCAAATACCTGCAAATACTCCCAAAATACTGCAAGAACCATGCCATTTCATGCCTTTGCTACCAGGCAGAGACTAAAGAGAACACTGATAGTCACAGACAATCTGTTCCCCTGGAAAAAGCTGATTTGCTCAGGCACCACCAAACCCCTCCATATGGGATGGAAAAGGCTGAGGGTTTGTGCTGGTGCCCACACTCTCCGAGGGCCAGGATGGCAGGCTGGCTCCTGATACCCGACCTGGTGCTCAGGAGAGCAAACCTGAGCTACCTGCCCTTGGAAACAGCAGCTCCAAGATCAGCCTTGGGAAAGAAATCCGAGCTGACAGCAGAGCAGGGAAATGCTCTCTTTGATCCACTAATTGCTGCTGACTGGAGAGGCTCGGAGCCACGTGCCACTGAACTCTCCAGCTTCCTTCCCGGCCAAGGATCCCTGATTAATGCTTGTCTCTGGGCTCAGGCCCGTTCCAGGCTTTCAGGATCAAACACATTTCATCTCTGAGCAGTGCAGCAGGAAGGGCTGACTGGCACCAGCACACTGGAGTAAAACGTGGGGGAACAACAAAATGGGCTGGGAGAGCACGGGGGTGAAACATCAAACCCCTCCCAGGTAAGGGCAGAGTCTCCTCCAGTGGTTTGTCCCCTGGACTGATGTCACACCAGGTTTCTGCCCTCCTGGCAGACCCACCCCACACCAACACACACAGCTTGGCCTCGATGCAGCTCATCAAGATGTATTTCACTGTGTTCCAGGGGAAATGTAAACACTTAGTTCCCAGCTTACTGAAGAGTTCTTTAATCCTACACAGCTCTAATTCAACTTCCTGGTGTAGCAGTTTGGTGGTGGCAAGGAATGTCAGGAGGTTTTGAAATAACAGTAGTACAGAGGGAGCCACCACTTTGGTACAAACAGATATACAGAATTTATAGAGAACCAACCCTCAGTGCGTGGCCAAATATCCTCCCATGCAGCCTCCCCTCCCCAGAGTAAGAAAAGCCATCCCAGCTACGCCCAGCAGATGCTGCAGTCACGGTCCCTGCTCATCTATTTACAGCACCCACATTGTGACTGATGCAGCAGCAAACCAAGTTGATACTAAGCCTGGTCCCTGTTCCAGCCTCCACTGCCCTGGGCACTGCAGGGAGAGCAAAGCTCAGCAACACTGAGCATCTCTCACCCTCCTGCCTGACCAGGAACACATTGGATTTTCCCTTTCCATCCCAAACAACACCAGTAAGAGGATGAGAAATCGTGACAAGATCCCTGGGAATCCCCATCTGACGACCCGTGTGGTTTCTGAACTAAGGTCTTCATTCTCCTGCATTCTGCTGACTGGTGGGGCAGCACCCCTTCCCTGTGCCCCATTCCAGGTGGCAACACCTGCAGCAGCTTTTCCCCGTGGCACAAGTGAATATTCCTCTTTAACACCAGCTCCGAATCCTGGCAACGCCAGGAAGAGGCTTTGAAATGCCGCAGTGGGAGCGTTCAGCGCAGGATGTGTCATTTGTAGATGGAAACACTATTTTGAGATAGAGAACATTCAGATATTTTCAATATTAACTATTATAAGCAAACATTTTCTTGAATTCCTACACAAACACCTATTTATAGCAGTGTGTGGCACTCTGGGGTGAGATGAGGCTCAGTCCTAAGCACACACAACATCAGGACCTTCCCAGCCTTTATCCATCACATCCTAAATTAACTCGGGCTGCATTTAAGTCATGCCCGGGCCCAGCCCATGGAGAGATCAGGGTGCTGGGCAAGGCAGAGCTTCACCACAAATTAAGAGACAGGATAATGCAAATACTGCCCTGACCCCACAGAGACACCACCAGCACTGAGCTTCAGGTCATCCTGAAGGGCAACTCATCACAGCTAAACAGAAGTATGAAGGTTTTATATCTGACCTTAGAAAAACTATGTAGGGATCCCATTCATTTTTCCTGAGCATCGTTTTTCATTTCAGGCAAAGATTGACAGAGCTGCCCTGTCCTCACCCCATGGGGCACAGGGTCTCTGAGGGGACCCTCTCTTCCCACCTCCCAGCCAATACCCCAGTTCCCTCCTGAACTTCACCTGAGCCCTCTGAGCTGCCCTCAAGTCCCAGCTCTATTTCTGCTCAGCACAGAGGATGGGGGTGTTATTTTTACCTGGTTTTGCTCCACATACACCAAGTGGCACAAGTTGCAGTTTTAGGAGCGGAGAACCCAACTGGGTGTCAGATCCCCCTTGCACTGGGGAGCAGGAGGTGGGGTGGGACCCCCAGGTGTGCAGGGTCACACTGCTCCCCCTGCTCCCACTGCCCCCCAGCCCAGCAGAGGACCCAGCCCAGCCCTTACCCCTTTGCAGATTGCCACTGCCTCCTTGGACATGGACTTGGGGTAGGCGACATTGTGCTCCATGATGGACTGAAAGAGCTCATCTTCATCTTCTCCCTCAAAGGGGGCCTAAAGCAAAGCAGACACAGGTTCAGTGGCATTCCTGGATCCCTGAGCTCCCATGTGCTGGTGTGTTCCATTGCAGTCACTGGGGCTGCACCCAGAGTCACCCCCAGCTCCGAGGATGTGTCAGCAGCACAGCAAATTCCACATCAGCTTCTGCTCACAATGGAATGCAACACAGCCCAGAGGAATCAATTAAAACTCAATTACCTGGCCAGCCAACATCTCATAGAGCAGGACTCCGAATGCCCACCAATCCACAGACTTCCCATAGGGCTGGTAAGCAATTATCTGCAAACAACACAACAGCAGGATTACCCTCCCAGGTCTGACCTGGTGGCACAAGGCAAAGTGATTCTGAGCTGTGGCCCAGGTCACAAGGACAAGGTCATTCACTGGGACACGTCTCAGCACGGAAATCCCTTGGCTGAGAGCACTGGGAGCTCTGGGAAATGCAGGTGTGAACTGTTCACATCAGAAAGGCCTTTAAAAGGAAAGAGCACTCAGAAGGAATCCTCTGTCCTGTGAAGTCCCCACTGGGCAGTGGGGAAGGTCAGAGCCCAGCAGGAGAGGACCAGCTTTGTTAGAGGGGATCCCACACGCAGGGCTGGTTGCACCTGGTACCTGCCACCTTGGCACGCACAGCTCTGCCTTGGAATAGAAAAAGTCCTAAAAATGGGTCAAGCAAATCGCAGGACAGTTTTCCCCCGAAGCCACGATGGCCTGAGCACATTGGAGCTCCCCAAGGAGGAGGGAGGGAGCAGCAGAAGGGCTGGGCTGGGGCACGGCCACTGTGCCACAACCTCATTGCCATCCCCAAACGGGGGGGATGAGATGGCACCTCTGAGACCCACGGGCAGCAGGGTCAGTGCCATTCCTGGGTGCCAATTTGCATTCTAATTTCCTATTTTCTGCTTTTCTTTTGGAGAAAAAAATATTAGAGTGAGGAGAAGAAAATAAGAGTTAAAGTGAAAAAACTCAGGCAAACAGCCAGAGAAGTGGTCATTTGCCCTGATTTGAAGGAGCATTAATCACTCACACCAACGAGCTCTGCACCAACACCCTCAGTGTCAATCCTGGTGGGATAAGGGATGGAACACACATTTGATCCAGTCATTGGAAACCTCCCTGGCTGCAGCAAAAGCAACAGGGTTTAGCACACAAGTCCATCGAAGTCCTAACAAAGAGAATCTCCTTCTCTAAAATATTTAAATGAATAAGTATTAACATCAATTTCAAATTCAGCAGAGTGACAAGATTTTAGAGGGAGGTTTTTATGCGAAGGAAACAGACATTTGTGAATAATTATCCCTCTGAATGTCACAAGTCTGGTATTAAATTGTGCCCTTGGGCTCGTTCCCACCCTCACCTCAGGCGCGATGTAGTCCGGAGTGCCACAGAAGGTCTTGGTGGTCACCCCATCCCAGATGTTCTCCTTGCACATGCCAAAGTCTGCGATCTTTATGTGCCCCTCGCTATCCAGCATGACATTGTCCAGCTTCAGGTCCCTACAGAGTGAGAACAAACAGTGACACACCACACAGCATGAGCCTCCCAGCTCCTGGAGCTCTGCTGGACTCCTGAGCTCCAGCTCTGAGCCACAGCCAGGCTCTTTGTAGGATAATGTTTGGGGAAATGAGCAAAAATAAGGCAGAGATCTGTCAGGATGAAGTGTTTATTTTACTTTTAACCCAGAGGAACACCACGCTGGGCACAGTGCTTTGAAGTGTATGACGGAAAATACTCGTCTGGCAGGAGATGGATCAAATCGACTTTTATTTTTTTTGACTCCTATGAAAATCAAAGCACACTTAGAGCTTCCAGTGATGAAGAAGCATCTACTCAGCACAAGTCCCTGCCTCACCTGTGCTCTGCTTCCCCGTGAAATACAAATCAGCTGTGTTTCTCTCACATCCTCATCCACAAATACCTGTTTGTGGTACCCAACCTCCCAGGAGCTCTGCTTGTTCTACCCCCCTAGAACAAGCTGCAGGGATGGATCCAGCTACGGAGCTCTGGACCTGACTCCCAGCCCCAACCCAGGGGTGGGTGTTTCAGCCTCAAAGACTCTTTTGTAGCAAACACTCAGTATTTTGGTGCAATTTCTACACTCTTGCTGGTTTTAGGACTGTTTTTTCCAATTATCACGTCAGTGCTTAGAACCCTGACAGGCCAAAGGCAGATGGACATGAACTGGGATTCAGATTCAGAGAAAGGGAGGAAGGAAGAAGGGGCACCAGGGACTGACAAACCTAGAAATCTCTCTGTAGCAGCTGATGGCAAAAAACATCCCTCACATCAAGTTTGCTCCACTTCTTTCATCTTCAGCATCTCCCTTTGCAGGGCACTTAATAGTATCTGACACTCCTTAGGATGCTCTGCTCCACCCTGGGCTCTGGGAAGTCTCCTGAGCAGCAGCAAACACTGGTTGCAGAGCTCAGCCAGCAGCCCCTGAGCCTGGCCAGGCACGTGGCAGTGCCCCAGCTCCTCTGGGTGCCGTCATCATATTGGGAATGGCAAAGGACATTTAGGGGCTGAAGCAGAAGTGACAGACTCGCCCTGCAGAGCTCGGAATGAGCCACTGGCAAGAGCTTACACCAGTGGGAGTGGGAAGAGAGAGGTGCCCTGCAGGGAAATCGGGGGCTCAGAGCTGGTCCTGGCTGCCAGGGAGCGTTTGTGCTGTGTGGAGAGGAACACATGGAACGGGGGCAAGAGAGGATCAGAGGAGCCTTCCTAGAAACTGGGATAAAGCAGGAACCTCCCCTGAACCAGCAGCACCCCGAGGCTCCCAGCTCTGGTGGGGTGTGTGGAATGAGTTGATGGTTGGGCTTGATGGGCTTAGAGGTCTTTCCCAACCTTAATGATTCTGGGATTCTACCTGTAGGCAGGTCCCAGGCCCTGCCCAAGCCCTGGGGCAGACTGGGAGCCCCAGAGCCTCTGGCCAGAGGTCCCAGGGGAAGAGAGGAAGAAGAACCTGCTCACCTACCGATAAATGATGCCTTTGCTCTGCAGGAAGAAGAGGCCAATGGCTATTTCTGCTGCGTAGAATCTGAAATACAAGATTTAAAAAGTGATGAATGGCAATGAAAACCTTTCAAATCTGACTGCAGTGAATGGAGCATCTGAAAGCTTTCAGGAACACATCCTGCTCTCTCCATCTCACAGGGGACAGGAGCCAAAAGTCACCAGTTAAACTCAGGTTGGCCACCCCAGCAGAGGAGCCAAAACCCAACGTCCTCATTGTCCCCTGGGGAAGGATCAGACAGAACACAGGCCTGAAGTCTCCCAGGAAACCTTCAAACCTCCCTGCCTTATACAAATTTATTTAGTGAGCTCAGTTATTTACAAGTACAGTGTACCCCAAAGGTGAGATGGAGGTACCAGCATCCTCGGCAATGAATTCTCCTGCATCTTCCCATTTCTGCCCAAGAGCTGCACCACAAAGTCCCTGCCTTGGGCTCTATTTCCAGCCACAAGACACAGGTATATCCCACACCTACCCCAAGGGTGCCAAACTCTTGCACTTACACTGCGTGGGGCTCCTTGAACCTCCCAACCTGCTGGATCTGGTACATCAAATCCCCACCATTCACATATTCCATCACAAAATACAAGCGGTCCTAAAGGAAAATAGAAGCAATTAGCAACAGAGTTATCAGAGCAGGGAACCTGCAGGGGCCAGAAACAAGGACTGAGTCGACTGGCAGCTCCAATCTGTATTTCCATGGCAATATAGTCATCATCCCTGTGCTCCCCATGGGGTGTAGGGGGCTCATGTTCATACAGAGCCCATAAGTACCAACTCCACTGCAGTGAGCAGGACTGAAGCTCTGCACCTCTGTGGACAGATCCATTGAGGAAGGCACCTGGAGGAGGGCTCCAAGAGAGCTGAGGAGGGACTCTGGACAAGGGCATGGAGTGACATGGGCCCTCGATGCACAGGAGCACAAGGACAACCCTGGGCTGCCCCCATCCCAGCCCATGGAAGGAAGGACACAGAGGGTGGAGCACAGCAAGAGCTGCAGGTTGGCAACTTTACATAATAATTCATAATATTTTCTCATTTCCTCCTTAAATAAACCTTGCCCTGCTTTTCAGACAGGAAGAACAAGGAGATCAGAAGAGATGCAAATGGAGCACTGCCATAAGGAGGGCCAGAGGAATTGGAGTCCCTGGCTCCTGTCCACTGGCACAGCCCACCTGGGCAGCCCCAAAGGGAATTAAACAGAGCACCAGAGGGGCAACTGGGCTGTGCAAAACATGTGACACTGATGCGATGGAAGGGAAATTTCAGTTTATCAGCTGCTTGTGGATTTGGGAGCACCCCGGTCTGTAAAGGGCTGCCCCTGGCAGGTCCTGGGCAGCCCAGCAAGGAGGCACGTGCAGGCGATGTCACCAATGTCACCTTGAGCAGCCACCGCCAGGCTGTGACAGCCACGGGAGAGCAGAGCAGTGCTGTGCAAGGCTGCAGCTGCTCCCTAAATATATCGATCAGCTTCAAGGAGGAAGAATATTAAAAAGACGGTCTCTTGAAACAGCCAGCTGAGCTCTAAAAGCAGGATCTGAGCTTTCCTCATTTGGGTGGGGAAGGGAATGCTGGTACTTGAGAGAAAAATGCCATGACTACAGCAGGCAGATGGCTGGGCAGCCCACGGGCTGGGAGGGAGGGCTGGATGGGCACGGAACGCTGTCCTGGCTCCTGGCGATGGCAGAGAGGACGGCGTCTGTCCAAGGCTGGAGCATCCAAACTCGCTGAGCAACAGCACACTTTGGAGATGTAAATCCCACTGCAGAGCCTGGCATGGAACTGGTGACACCCTGCTTTGCTGGGCAGACAAGATGCAACTCCCAGGGCTCCTTCCAGTGCCCTTCTCCTAATTAACTGCTTGTTTAGTCTGTCCCCTGCCCAATTCCATGCTGGGAACAAGAGGCAGAGGCAGGACAGTCCCACCCTCCCCATCCACCCCGTTATTAGACACCAGGGAGAAATCCATCCCTGGGAGGGTGGGCAGGCCCTGGCACAGGATGCCCAGAGAAGCTGTGGCTGCCCCAGCCCTGGGAGTGTCCAAGGCCAGGTTGGACGGGGCTTGGAGCAACCTGGGCTGGTGGAAGGTGTCCCTGCCCATGGCAGGGGGTGGAACTGGATGATTTTTGAGGTGCCTTTCAACCCAAACCATTCCAGGATTCCGTTCTTCTATGACTGATCATCTCAGTGCTGATGCAGCTGCTGTGCCCCAGAGGGGATGGGGGTCACCAGTGAAGGCACAGCTCCCCTGGGGACACGCAGGGACCCCTGGCTGACAGCCCTCTGTGCAGCCCAGGGTCTCACTGAGCCTTTCAGGGCAGAGCACCCCAGGACCCCCCAGGCACAGGCAGCTCTCGCCCTTCAGCCCCAGGCAGGAGCTCATTGCTCACCTTCACTTTCTCTTTACCACGCAGATTTAGGGCTCGTCTCCCTCCTGAAGCCGCTGAGCCAACAGCCCCGGCTGAGAATTGTGCTCTGGACTCTGCTCCCAGAAATCAAAGTGCTTTGTGCCAGCCTTTGATAATACACCCTGCTATACATTTTGATTACATTACAAATACGATTACTATTAAGCTACTATAGGTCTGCCAGGAATAATCCTGCGCTGACTCACTTCAGATGCCAGGAGATGCTGGGTGGAATAGCTGCTCCTGCCACATTCTGATTACTGTGCTGCAAAGCGGGGCCGCAGGCTTTAAACACACTCAATGTGTTTGGTAAATGAAATTTCTGGAATAATATTAAAGTGTAATCCTCCTGGAAAGCATTGTCATCGTTCTAAAGGACTCTGCTGATTCCCTCTCCCAGCTCCCACTGACACAAACCTGGACATTCTCATTCACAGGTTGCTCAAGGGCTGGGCAGGGATTGTGCTAAAGGTCCCCGTCCCCCTCTCCACTCCTGACTCACACAAACCCAGCCACATGCCCATTGCAAACTGCATTTCCTGTGCTTTGGATTAGGTTTCCCCCTTTACTCAGGGTTTTGGTCACAGCGAAGAGCCCTGGGAGAAAGTGCAGCACTTTGCTAGTGAAACATAAGGGGCATTGTGGGCTGGGGGTATCTGAGGAGCTGAGAAATCCCTTCCAACACCATCCCCAGCCCTCTGATGGAAACATTTCAGGGTGCAGATACTGTACATTACACTTTCATTTCACACACCCACATTTTGTCACGGAGGCACTTTTGCCAGAGAGCTGGACAAGCTGTGAGGTTGCCAAGGCAGAGAACACAGGGCTGCTTTGGCAAGAGCAGCGATGTACAGAAAATCAGGGAATCCCAGGGTGGTTTGGGTTGGAAAGGACCTTAAAGATCATCCAGTTCTACCCCCTGCCATGGGCAGGGACACTTTACACCAGACCAAACTGCACCAAGCCCCATCTGACCTGGCCTTGAACACTATTGCAGTCCATTTGTGAAGTGTCAGGCTCTGAGTCCCTCCTGTCCCTTACCCAGGGACAAGCTGTGGCACCAGCACTTACCATAGTCTGGAAGCAGGAGTGGAGCTGGGTCAGGAATGGAGGCTTCCCAGAGAGAGCCAGGACACGTTTCTCCACCATCGTGCACTCCACATCATCATCCTGGATAACAACATCCTTCTTGAGGATCTTCACAGCATAGAGCTCGTCTGTGCCCTTCCTTTCAGCCAGCATCACCTGCACGAGGGAGAGGATAAGTGCAGGATCAAGGGGAACATTCCTTATTATTCTGTGGCTCCTGTAGAACCCTGAGAAAAGCTTCAGATGCCAAACAATGCAGAAAGTTACCAGGGCTATTGCCAAAAACATTCAGGGACACCAAGTCTAGTGAGTACCAAGTCTATTCCCTCAGCACCCCCTGCCTCGAGGAGCCCAGCCCAAGGCTTTGCTGAGCTCTGAGCCCAGCTCCCCTCCCAGCACCCCTCACCCCTGAGCCACAGCCCAGTTCAGCACTCTGTGTCACCAGCACTGCGGGAGGGCGAAAAGAGTTTGAGCACAAAATCCATCAAATCACAAAGTGGTAAAAATTTAAAGTGGGAAAGAGTCAGTCTATAGTGAATAATAATGAAAAAAAAGCAGTTTTCTCTGCTTCCCCCTTCCCCCCCACAGCGACCAAACCCCACTGCGTGCTGGTCCATCCCCCAGCCAAAACCCTTCTCAGCCAGAAGATCCATCCAACCTCTCATTTCAAACCTCTCACCCATTTGCAGGTTTATTTATTGCAGTAAATGGGATTCACTGCTTCTGCTGGTGCAAATCCCCTGGGTTAATCCCTCCAGCACAGTGAGGGTCCCCAGCTCGACCCACCACGCTCCATCAGCCTAAGCTGCTCCTTGCGCTGCCAGCAACATAAACCGACTCTGAAACCACAGTTTTCTTCCCATTTTCCCTCTCACACTCCCTCATCACGTTAGATTGGAGCACGGGGTGGAAGTGAATTGCTTTTCATTTGAAGGAGTCGGCCGAAATCCTCCAGTCACAGTGCAAACAGCAGCTCTGGGGTTTGGGAAATAAATTATGCGAAGTCAACATCGATAGGGTAGAACCGAAATGCACTTCAGGCTGGAGCAGACTGGCAGAGGATACACAAGTGGGTCTCAGGGTGACTTCTGAGACACCAAGGACAGCAGAATTAACCCTTTTGTATTCCAGCCCTGGCACAGCTGCCCAGGGCAGGGGTGGAGTCCCCATCCCCGAAGGGATTTAACAGGTATGTGGCACTTGGGGACATGGGTTAGCGGTGGCCTTGGCAGTACTGGGGGAATGGTTGGACTTGATGATCTTAGAGGCTTTTCCAACCTCAGTGATTCTGTGATTCTATTCTATGACACAGCCTGAGGAGCAGGGACAACAAGGCAGGGACACAGCCCAAGGACCAAGGTGTTCCTCACCCCCCCACTTGTTTGAGTGGAAACACAAGCACGGGGGAACAGCCCTTTCCAAGCACACGCAGCTCTGGCTCAGTCCCGGGGCTTGGCCATGGCCCTGGGGAGCTTGGCTGTCCTTGACACGCTGCTTGTCAGGATTAGCTGGGAATGGCACTGGGGCTCCTGGGTGCCAAGAGCTCTGCAGAAGGCACTGACATCTCCATCTCCAGCAGCAGAGAGGCTGCAGTGGCCACACACCCGCTCATCCCTCGCGGGGCTGATCAGGGGCTGACGGCGTGGCAAGGACCGGGGGAATAGATTTATTCACTCACTGATGCTTGAAAAACACTGCAAAGCCAGAGCAGCTGCTTGTCCTGCTGGGATGGAACCCAGCAAGGCACAGGCACAGGAACCAGCTCTGTGCTTCATCTTCTCCTGCTGTCTGAGATTCCTGAGATGTTTGCAACAGCCCCTTGCACCACACACGGGCACAGACAGACGGACAACCTGCCTGCAGTCACAGAACAGGAACAACAGGACACGGGGGACTGACTTCACACTGACAGAGGGCAGGGATAGATGGGATACTGGGAAGAAATTCCTCCCTGTGAGGGTGGGCAGGCCCTGGTACAGGGTGCCCAGAGAAGCTGTGGCTGCCCTTGGATCCCTGGGAGTGTCCAAGGCCAGGTTGGATGGGGCTTGGAGCACCCTGGGCTGGTGGAAGGTGTCCCTGCCCATGGCAGGGGTGGCACTGGATGATTTTTAAGGTCCCTTCCAACCCAAACCATTACAGGTTTCTCTGCAAGGGCAGTAGAGTCAGCTGCCTCACATGGAGTCTGTACCTCTGCCCTCCCTTTTGCTTTTGCCCAAACTGAGCTGTTTTGGTTCATTGCCTCCATTTATCACCATTTTTACACAAGCTGAGCTTTACAAGGTGCCATACACAGGTGCTAAAAACCAGGTCTGACTTCTAAGTGATAAAAGCAGACAGGCTTTGCTGTTCAAAATTGGTGGAAAAGAAGCAACAACTGCTTGTGGGAAAACTAAACCGGCTACCTGGGAGTAAGGGCATTATACACAGTATCAGTGACATACAGATCTGCCTTGCTCTCCATAACCCTTTCAGAGGAACGTTAACTAAACCAGGGCACCTCTGAGTGTGCCATCTGTCACTGCCCTAAGGGACCTCACTGGGACGTGGCTCCCACCCCCTCTGCAGCGAGAGGCAGAGGTTGGCTGGGGTACCACCATAAATGCAAAACTCTGCTCGAGGGCACACATGGGCTGGGAACGCTTCATGCAGCAGCTTCCCAATGACATGGCAACCCCGAGCACAGCTGAGCCAGCCCTGCTTCGCTGACATGTGAAAGACAAAAGGACTTTCCAAGCTGGGTGACACACACGGGGGAGCGGCTGGGTGTGAAGTGTGTGCTGGGGAGTGCAGGGATGAGAGAAACCACCCGCCGCTGTGCTCCTCAGCCACATCTGGGCTGTATTC
This sequence comes from Campylorhamphus procurvoides, assembly GCA_013396655.1. Lineage (NCBI taxonomy): Eukaryota > Metazoa > Chordata > Aves > Passeriformes > Dendrocolaptidae > Campylorhamphus > Campylorhamphus procurvoides. The sequence continues at coordinate 180,104 of WBMV01001491.1, forward strand.
CCTTCTCCTGCATTAAAGAATCACAGAGTCATTTAGACTGGAAAAGCCCCCCCAGCCCAGGGAGCCCACCCTGTGCCCGATGCCCACCTTGTCCCCCAGCCCAGAGCTCTGAGTGCCACTGCCAGTCCTGCCTTGGGCACCTCCAGCGATGGGGACTCCAAATCTCCCTGGGCAGCCCCTGCCAACGCCTGACAATCCTTTCCATAAAGAAATTCTTCCTGATGTCCTGATGATTGGAGGTCTTCAAATACCAAAAGATCCAAACAGGCACGTGTCCCAGCACAGTGAGTGATGCCCTGACCAGAGCGATGCACAGGATGGTGACAGAGGGAGCAGGGACCCAAGTGCACTCATGCCCAGGTGTCAGAGCCTGGCTCCCTGTTCTCCTGCCACATTTCCCATGGAGAAAGAGGAGGAGAGCACTGCACAGCTTGAAGATTATTGCAGCACATGGGAACTGTCCTCCATTGCATTGAAATCCACAACTGCAGCAGCCAAAGGCTCCACCCTGCTCAGCAAAACACCACAAACCCCCCCAAAAGCCTCACAGCTCGAGAGCACGACAGATTGATTAGCTGCAAAAATATGAGCAAGCCACCTAATTTCATTTCCCTCTATTTATATTACAGCAAAGCAAACCCAGGGTGGGCTGTGCCAAGCGCTGCCTCCCTCCGTGGGAAGGTCTCCCTGCCCGTGCCAGCCCCTGGAGCGCTGCCACCAGCCACAACTCCCACCCAGGGGAGCCCAAGGGGACCCCAGAGCAGCCAGGAGCAAACAGGGCCACGCTGTGCCCTGGGGCTGAATGCACCAAGCCAGGACTGTGCACACCCAAGCCCCCATTTTCCAAACCAGCTCCCTTTTCCACGCCCTAAACTCTGCTGCCTGGCTCGGGGGATCTCCATCTGCCAGCACACTCACTGGGAGGCAGATTGCATTCTTTTTTCATTTTTTTTTGTGCAGAAAAAGCTGATATTTAACTTGATTTATTCCTGTAATATAGAGTATTTGTTTGGGAATGCTTCAGCATAAAAACTGGAGATACTCCGAATGCAGAGAGAGCGAGTTTGTTAAACTCCACTGAGGCCAGTGTGGTGCTGCTCCTGGCCCTGGACAGCTGGAGTGTGGAGAGAGGAAAATACCGAGCAGTAAATCTGAGATCCTGGTGCCAAAGGGTTAATAAAGAGAGACAGAGAGTCACTAAAAGAGTGTGATTCCAGTCCAAGAGCTCTCCCAGCCAGCAGGGACTGGGAGGAGGGAGGCTGGCAGCAGGCAGTGCCAGCCCTGGAGAAGGACAGTGATGCCACGAACACACAGCCAGGCGCTGGGGGTGTGCAGGGAGCTGGGACCGGGAGCTGGGCTCCTCTCCCCACTCCGGGCACCCCTGGCCTGGCTCCTTGCAAACATCTGGCACCTCTGTCCGGGCATGCCAAGCGGGTACGAGGCGTCCCTCTGTGCTGTGCCACCCCAGTGTCCCCATGCCAGGATGCTGGGGCAGGGGGGATGCCCCATCCATGGGGAAGTGCAGGCACACGTGAGGGTGAGGCTGCATCTACCCGGAGAAACCAAGGGTGCCGTTTTAATTAGCGCTAATTAGCATATTTATAACATTCTGTTCCAGGGAACAGTTTCTGTCACACATTCCCTTATATAAGCCACGGAGCCAACTGAGGAGTTTGCTAATGTTTCTCAAATTTAAGGAAAGAAGGCGGGGGGGGGGGGAACACGATGCAAAACCACAGTCTCCAGATGCTAGGCACTGAGTTTTAAAGGGATGAGCTGTTGGGAGGGAGGGAGGGAGGGAAAGGCGACATGGATACACTCCTGTGTGAGCAGCATGGGCACGAGGCACAGCACCCTGCTGCTCCCCAGGATGCCAACCCACAGCAACCAGTGTGATGGTGAGTGCTGGGCAGGAGCCCCATGGTGGTGCTCTGGGTGCTGGGGACCACCAGGACCCCCCTGCTTTCCACCTGTCACAAGGGTTTCCATGGATCTCTGAGCTCCCTGCATACTCTCCTCATCTCTGTGACCTGTCCAAGGATGAGCTTCCTGGCAGAGCAACACCCCCCAGTTCCTTGGGGGAATTCACCAAGGAGAGTGGTGCTGGGTCGGACCCCACACTGGGATTCAGTGAGAACCACCCAGTTCCTGTGGAGCCCCAGCAGCACTGGGATGCCAAATGGAAATCAGGAGAAAGCTGGAAAGACCCCAAGAAAAATGAAGGCTCCAACTCACATAATTATCAGAAGAATGAAATTCTGTTACCGCTCATACCCTGCCTGGGAAGTTAATTAAAATGTTCCCATGTATTTGTAATTATTGGGAAAAAAAAAAAAATAAAAGAAGGTCAACTATAAAAAGAGCTTTAAAGACACAGCTCAGCTTCCTGCTTCCCAAAAGGGGCCATCTGCTTTTTGTGATGGTCTCATCAGGCATCTCAGGTGTTCACCCCTGTGACACCAGTGCTCCCAGTCAGAGCAAGGACAGGTCACACTGGAGCTGTCACATGGCCACAAGAAACTCGCCTTAAATACAGACAGTGTCAAGGCAAACGTGTCCCTCACCTTCCCAAAGCTTCCTTTCCCCAGCACCATCAGGAAGTTGAAGTCCGAAAGCTTCATCCGATCTCTGCTCCCATTGTTGTCAAATTTGGAAATGGCATTTCTTGTCTTCTCATCCACAGCCTTGGACCCGGTTCCAATCTTGGCTCTCTGCAAAGGTGGAGATGGGACAGAGAGGAAGAGAAAACAGCAAGGAGAAAGGGTGTTATAAACCCAGAGGGTGCTCCCAAAATTCCACCTTAATCAGCTCTTTCCCAGTAAAACCACCACCCTGAGCTTCTGGAACCTTTTTCATCAGTGTGGTGGGGACAGCACCAAGAAGGGCACTGGAGGAGTTACCAGCCCTGGCACATGGCACAGATCAGCTGCTTCCCAGTTAACCTCTGCCAGAGCAAACTGGGAAGCCCTTCTGCCCATTGCCACCCCTCTCCCCATGCCAGCAGGACACAGCAACCTGCCATGCACCCCTGCCCCTTCTTCACATCAACCAAAGCACAGAAAAGAGGCATAAAGAAGCTTTTTTTTCCTCAAAACAAGCTTCTGTCTCTCACCTCAGCAGAAATGGACAGGTATCTCACTGAATATTTCACAGACTATTCTGAGTGGGAAGGNTTAAACTCCAAACACCACCAGTGGCCCACCCAGCACCTCCTCCCCAGGCCAGGGGGGTCTGACTTGCTGACCCACCACTGGGAAAAGCTCTCTCACAATTTATTCCCCTTTAATTTCCAGAAATAGGTGGCAGTGTGAGGCCTGTGCCGAGCTCAGCCTAGCATGAAATTCCATTAAGCCGATGCCGGCGGTTCAATTTGGCTGCTGCTGGCAGCCCCTCCAGACAGCCCCTCCCGGCTGAGCTCCAGCTTTGCTGCTGCTAATTGGTTCTCACAAGGTTCTCCCTGCTGCTCAATTCCCCACTCAAGGTCACCTGCAGCACCTCCGAGCATCTGGAAAGCTCCTGCTCTGCAAACCAGAGGAATGGGCTCTGGGGTTTCCAAACACAAGTGGTGTGACCATGGCTGGCTCTGCCCTGGGATGGGCTGGGACACAAGGGTGGGACCTGGTGCTGTCAGTGGAGCCACACGTGTCCTGTCCTTCTTCACAATGGGAAAATACTCACACAGTGAAAAGAGACTAAAGTCACGTTTCCCAAAGCACAAGGGGTTTCCTTGGCTTTTACAGGGTTTTCTTTAGGCTTTTACAGTGCCCCCAAAAGACAGGGACACCCAGCCAGGCACTGTATTGACAACCAGCTCAGGTGACCAACAGCAGCTCTGACACAGCCCATTGTGTCTCATCACACCCAACCAAATCATAGAATCACAGAATGATCCTGGTTGGAGGGACCTTAAAGATCATNAAAGTGAAAAGCCCATACAGGGACTGAACACATAATCCTGATCTATATAAATATATTGAGGCAGGAGTTTTTATCCAGCTCCACTTCCATTACTCCCCTCATGGGTCCCTTCCAATTTGAGATATTCCATGATTATACCTGATGTTGAAGAGGATCTCAGTCCTGTGAGAATCCAGGTTGAACACAGGAACCCCCAAATCCATGTGGAACAGCCCACAGCAGACAATCCCCCCCTTCNGGAAAGCTCCTGCTCTGCAAACCAGAGGAATGGGCTCTGGGGTTTCCAAACACAAGTGGTGTGACCATGGCTGGCTCTGCCCTGGGATGGGCTGGGACACAAGGGTGGGACCTGGTGCTGTCAGTGGAGCCACACGTGTCCTGTCCTTCTTCACAATGGGAAAATACTCACACAGTGAAAAGAGACTAAAGTCACGTTTCCCAAAGCACAAGGGGTTTCCTTGGCTTTTACAGGGTTTTCTTTAGGCTTTTACAGTGCCCCCAAAAGACAGGGACACCCAGCCAGGCACTGTATTGACAACCAGCTCAGGTGACCAACAGCAGCTCTGACACAGCCCATTGTGTCTCATCACACCCAACCAAATCATAGAATCACAGAATGATCCTGGTTGGAGGGACCTTAAAGATCATCCAGAGAGAATGACCAAAGAGGGGCAAAGAGGAGGGTTTTCATTTGTTCCATCCCAGCAAACCATTCAGCCTCAGGCACAGCACCAGCAGACACCAGGTGAGCACCTGGCCCCAGGTGTGGAGGTATCTGGGGGTGCCTCCTGCTGCCTTCAGCTGCTCCTGAGGCTGTGTCTGAAGAGGGACCACTTCAACCCCAGCCAGTCCTGCAGCTGGGCTGATATCCAGCACCACAGGACGTTCACAAAGACCAGGCGAGGATAGAAACACAACGAGGCTTTCCTGACAGAGCAGGCTCAGCTGTGGCAATGTAATGACCAGCCTGCCCAAGGGAAGGATCTTGTTTCTGCTGTCAGGAGTCCCTAAGGTGCCTAAGTGAACACAGAAGTTCTGTAACCTACTTTTAATGCACTCCTAACACTTCCACAATCTCAAGACCACTTTGAAGTTTACAACTGAACCATGCCAAGTATTGCTCACTAATTCCTCTTTAAAAAAAGCATTTCACCTTCCTTCTCCAGCTCCATTTGTCACAGTTAATTTACCAGATCTGAATTTATGCAAGAGCAGCTGATGTCCCCATCTCTCCAGCTGTCCCAGCGAGCGGAGCTGGCAGGGATGTGGGGCTGGGATGCAGCACAGGGTTCCATGCTGGGCTTGTCTCAGATGTCCCTGTCCAGCTCAGGATGTGCTGGCTGTGACAGGGCTGTGGGAAGCACAGTGACACCTTGATCAGGCTGTGAGAAGGAGCATCGCTCTGGCAGCAGCTCCACAAGCTTCCAGACAGGTCTGTGTCACCCAGGCTGGCACCACATCCTCCCAGCCAGGCTCCAGCACACTCCTCTCCTCACTCCCAGCACCAGCACAAGCCATGGCCCAGCTGGAAGGGGATCCCTGCCTGTAACACCGACTTCCTCACCAGGGAAAAGGCAATCAGGGAAGACACAGCAAGGTGAGGGCCCAGGTGTACTCTGGCACCTCCAGACAAGGTGCTTTCTGATCAGCAGACAACTCATCATCTGACTTCCAACACACCATTTTAACATCACTGGAATATCATAAAATGCAACAAAGGATGGTTGTTAGTTCTTTATAGAGCCAACAACCATTGGTTGTAGCTACCTGTTGTATGAGAACTGTCTTTTCCTGGATATTCAGGAAAGTTGAATATAAGTAAGATTAAAAAAGAAAGGAGAACTCCAGTCTCTGCTACAGTTGTGGAGTTCATGCTGACAACCATAAGAACAATTCTTTTACGTATGGCTCATTGCATTTAAGTCTCCAGATGCACCACACTCATTCCCAAGGTTCTGGGGAGACTTCAGCTACACTGAAAATGGCAAAGACCTGTTAATTCAGCAGTGTCTGGATCAATCATTGAGCAAGATCTTCCATGGCCTATTAACTGGTAAATAGACATTTGTGCTTGGAGACTCTCTGGGGAGTTGGACTCTGCTCCATGTTTCCTGCACTGCCAGGGAAAGCAGCAAGGAAAATCCCTGAGTCCAGGAAAAATCAACTCACCTCAAATTTCTGCCTCAGTTCCTCGTTCCCTTCTTCTCCCTCGGGAGGCACCGGGACATTGAAATACTCCCCCTCCTCCTGGCTCAGCAGCTTAAACCTGGAGGGCCAGAGCGAGAAGGTCGGGTCAGGAGGGCAGGTGGGGCTGCAGGGAGGCAGGACCTTATCTCTGCTCCGAGCATGGCATCCAGGTGACCCTTGCCAATGTCAGAAGAGCCCCCAAACCATTCCCCTCAGCAAGTCCCAGTCCCTCAGCCACGTGGAGGGATGTTCTGGGTGCCTCGCTGTGCTGGGGACCCCCAGAGCACAGGGAGCACACCCACTGCCTGCTGGGGTGGGCACACACAGCACTGATGTCACCTCCTCACCCCAAACCCCAGAGAGAAACATGTCACTGTGATGGTCCCAGGCATGGGCAAACCCCCACACCATCAGCTGCCCCACAAGGACAGCACCTGGAATCTGCCAGTGCCAGGCTGGCACTGCCAACCCTGAGAACACAGAAGAAAAGGAAGGAAAAAAGCAGCAATTATAAGAAATAATGAAAATGCCACTCAGACCCAAAGTGTTTCACCCCACTAGGGGTGCAGTCCAGCTCCAGCAGAGGCTCTGCAGCCAGGAGGGGTCTCAGCTGGGTGTTATCCCAGAGGCTGCTCCAAGAAACAAAGCCCTGTCTGCACAACACAGGGACAGGCTCTGCCTTGGAGAGTTTGTTTTCTCCATTAACTGCAGTTGTTTAGATATGAAATATAGATCAGAGCTCCTGCTCCTTCTCCAGTTTGCTTCAACCAGCACTGTGACAAGGAAAATTACTTAGATCTCCACTTACATGATTTTTGAAAGTCTGGAAAATGCTCAGGCTTTGGGCTGCATCAGAAGCCAGCAGCACATGACATGCATGCATCCCTACGGGTGACTGGGAATTTGGGGGAAGTGGCAGCTTCCTGCTGTTTTCCAGAAGAGGAGCTGTGTCCCCTGTCAGGGGCTGGTTGGTGACAGGGAGGCTGAAATCTGCCACATGTCACTGTGCTGCATCAGGCACTGCCCACCTTGCCTAGGGCAGAAGGGGCTGGACAGTGACAGGAGCCCCTCAGCCCTGCCCTGGATGTGGAGGGATGTGTGTGGGGACAGTTACTGTCTGCTCCAGCACCTTCCAGCACCCTCTGGGTACCCACACTGCCTAATTCCTCCTCTTCCTCCTCTCTATTCTCTGCTCAAAGGGAGACACATCCAGTGTCTGTGGTGGGAAAATACAGTCTGGGGTATTCACTCAGCTTGTGGATGCAGATTAATAACATGCAGGGTTTGGTTTCTAAAAGACATCTAATATCTCCTTTCAATTATTACGCTCGCCATGGACAGGTAACACCAGTGCCCAGGGAAAAAACAGGGAAATAAAGCACTGTGTGTCCTGCTGGGGGAGATAAAATGAAAACAGAGAGACTCACTCGGGGGTGTTACAGACCCGCTGTGTTCATTCCTCGTGTTGGTAACGAGGGTTGCTAATTACACACTTTGGTAGTTCCTCCTTGTGCTGAGCTGTGCCCTCCACACGGGCACTGCAGCCCATGCACTCCAGCCAGGAACCACAGCCCCAAGGTGTCCCACCAGCACCCCCTCACAGCCCCAAGGTGTCCCACCACCCCCTGACAGCCCCAAGGTGTCCCACCACCCCCTCACAGCCCCAGGGCCTCCCCAGTGCAGAAACAGAGGGAATTCCACCAGAAAATGCTGGAAAACACTTCCTTGGCAGCTGATGGCAGGCGATGCCAGCTCCTCCCAAAGCCCCCGCAGTGAGAGCTCCCGGGGGCACCCCCCTTCAGGCAGAGCAACCCTGGGGCTGTGGGGGGAAAGTCCCCCAAGCTTCCTGAGCAGCCCTGCAAGGAGCAGGACACACAGAAGGTGATGCTAAGCCAGTCCATGCTGGGCAGCCAAACGTTGTCCTGACTCCTCTGGGCGCCCCATGGACACCCCACCCCAACCCCAGCGACTCTCCAGCCTGAGAGGGGAAGCAGCAAGGAGCTGGAAGGGAGCTGGAAGGGAGCTGGAATGAGGGGCTGCCACAGTTCCCACCCCTACAAACAATCTGGGCTGCTTTCTACCCATGGTATTAATGAAACAACTGCATCTTACCATCCATCCACTCCCGACTTCTGCAGCTCGGAGATCCCAAAGGACAAAGAGCCCATGAAATCATTCCTGCTGGTCAGATCCCAGTCCCAGATCTCCACAGACAACCGCCTGTCCTTGTCTGCCTCTTTCAGTTGGCTGCAGGAGAGGACAAGAAAAGGGATGGTTTTATCCTGGAAGATGTCACACCCCATGACTCTCCACGCTGTGCAGGAACACGGATGCAAAGTGAAGGGATGGCCCTTGATGCTTGTGGAGGTCTCCAGGATTTAATTGCCCAACCACATTTGATTCACATGAGGAGCACAGAGTTCCTGCCCTGACACACTCAGCTTTGATCGGGGTCAGGGCAGAGGTTTTTAAGTGTTTCTGAGTCACTTACTGAATGAAAAGAATCATTTCTCAGTCAAATCAGCTCGATGCCTCTGAATAATTCAATCAGAGCAAATACAATCTCATTAAATTTTGGGGGTGAGAAAATTCAGTTTACAAATTTAAACGTTTTCCTTGTACTTACAATTTAAATGTCTCGTTCCACTCAGGATTCAGGGAGCACTTGATAGTTTTGGTCTTCTGTTTGCTTTCGTTTTTGGGGTCAGGGATTAGTTTAAGCTTCACGTAGGGATCTGACAAGCCATTAGGGTCCATAGGAACTAGGTTTTTAGCATCTCTTACTGGGGAAGAGAAAAAGGATTAAATTCAGTATTCCAGCTATAAAAATACCCGACAACTGACAACTTCCCCGTGTGCCAAGAGTAAGTGTGAAAATAGTGATTAAAAGCAGAATTAAACTGGATCTGTGCAGACATGGGCATTACATGAGGAACGACATAATTAACGCAAGGCAAACGCAGCTCTCAGCGATGGGGGAGGCTGAAGGGTCGACTCAGGAGATTATTTTTACTTTCTGATAGGATGAGTTGTTGTTTGCTCTCCGTTTTAAGCAGTTTAAAGCTGATTTGTTTCCTCATGCCCCCTGGGAGGCAGAATTGCGTTGATTTGGTGGGGACACGGGAACAGAGCCATCCTTAGAGAGTGGGAACAGCAACATAACCACATGGACAGGGGAGAGCAGGTACCCAAAGGCACCAGCACAGCAGGTGGGTCCAGCACCAGCCTCCCCATCGGGCCCTGAGGGACCAGGGGGATGCCCACAGGGCATCCAAACCTGCCCGCTTGGCAGCATCCCCCTGACTCTGGGAATGAAAGCATCTCCTCTGGGGAGCAGGAGCAGAGAGGGAAGAGCAAACCTGAGGGGACTTGCTTGCTTGTAATTGGATTGCAGCTGGGACAAATTCAATACAACCAGGCTGAGCTGAGGCTCTTTGCCTGGATTACATCAAAAAGGGTCTGCCTGCCAGGAGAAGGGTCTTGTCTTCTCTCCAGCCTGAGTGGAGGTATCAGAGATGGAAAGCCTGATGGAGCCAAGCTGTAACCTGGGGAAAAGCTGTTTCAAGGAAGCCCAGAGCAAAGTTCCCACTCCTCAGGTCCAGTGCACAGCCCGGGGATCAGGCAGGGAAGTTGTGCCATGTCGGGAACAGGGAACTCAGTGCTGCCTGAAATCCCACCAGACCCCACCAGCAGGAATGCTGTGAGGGCACAGCTTCACCCCATAACCCCAAGGGGAAGAGAACAGGACTCTGGCTGTGTGTGCAGCACCAGAGGACATCAGAAGATACTTTAGAGTCAGAAGAGTAAATTCAATTGTCCAGTTCCCAACTTATCAGTAAAGCATTTCTGATGAGGTTCAGAACCAGAGAGTTTTGAAAAGCAAATGAATGCCCCCAAATCTGCCATCTAATGCTGTCCCGCTGAAGCATTGCCCAATTTCCAGCTCCACGGCATCAAACTTGTAGCCAAAATGCAAATCTGCATTTATAAACGAGCTCATTTATCAAACGTGACAGCCCTGCCAACAGCTCGTGAGACGGGGAGAGGCGGGAGGCTGCTGGGAAGTGCCGTGTGTGTGCCCACTGCAGGAGCCAGAGCCAGAGCCAGGCAGCCCCTGCACCCTGCAGCCCTGGGTGCTGCTCACCCTGGCATGGGGCAGCCAAGGGAGCCAGAGCCAGGCAGCCCCTGCACCCTGCAGCCCTGGGTGCTGCTCACCCTGGCATGGGGCAGCCAAGGGAGCCAGAGCCAGGCAGCCCCTGCACCCTGCAGCCCTGGGTCCTGCCCACCCTGGGCATGAGGCAGCCCCTCCAGCCTGCAGCCCTGGGTGCTGCTCTCCCTGGCATGAGGCAGCCCCTCCAGCCTGCAGCCCTGGGTGCTGCTCACCCTGGCATGGGGCAGCCCCTCCAGCCTGCAGCCCTGGGTGCTGCTCACCCTGGCATGGGGCAGCCAAGGGAGCCAGAGCCACCTCCTCCCCTGGGCACAGGGGAAGGAATGACTTCATCCCTGACTGATGCACAGTGACCTCGCTGGGGATGCTGTCAGAGAAGAATTGAATCCCACAACGGTTTGGGTTGGGAGGGACCTTAAAGCCCATCCAGTGCCACCCCCTGCCATGGGCAGGGACACCTTCCACCAGCCCAGGGTGCTCCAAGCCCTGTCCAACCCGACCTTGGACACTGCCAGGGATGGGGCAGCCACAGCTTCTCTGCCCAACCTGTGCCAGGGCCTGCCCACCCTCCCAGGGAGGAATTTCTTCTTCATTTCTACTCTAACCCTGTTCTCTGTCACTGTAAAACCATCACCCCAGAGCTCCCCTGGCACTGCCAAGGCACAGGCAGTGATGCTCCCAGTGCCCTGCTGAACTGGGGCCTCTCCACACCCTCCCCCAAGCTCTTACTGCCTTTTATTACCTTCCTGGCTGTAAAATTACCATGGAAATGCTTTTTTTCAATGCCCCTGCCCACCTGCAGCCCTGGGAACTGTGGGAGCCTCAGGGAGGAGGGGGACAATCCACTCCCACTCACAGGGTCACTTACATTGGGATGATGTGGCACCAGGTGCCCACCCCAACCCCAGCACCCAGGGCAGGAGAGGGCACAGACCATCATCCCTCACCCGCCCTGGGGTGGGCAGAAATGCCTGAGGACCCTTCAGGGCTCCTGGATGAGCAGCAGAACCGGCCCAAGGGCTGAAAGAAGCCGCTGGCTCTGGGGTCTCACACTGGTTGGTGTCCCCTCACTGACAGCAGATGTAAAATGATGTCACACAGGATCAGCTCTGACCCTGCTCCGTGTTTCACCATCCCAACAGCCCACAGAACATCCTCTGGGGATTAATGAACAACACTCCATCATTTATCAGGCCGTCCTTCGCTTCTTTAAGGAACAGGAGAAGTCATTCCTGACCCTCGCACTTAATCAGTTTATGCCCTGAAGCATGAGATTTGATTACCTCATGTTATTATCTCAGCGTGCAGACCTCAAAATTTCATTAATGGGAATAATTTTATCTATTCATTTAAAAAAACAAAATGCTTCTGCTTGACCTTAAGAAACTTTCTGACTTTTCAAGCAGAAATCAACAATTAAGGGGAAATAAAAACCTGAAGCAACGTAGCAGCAATACCTCACAGGGGAGATGTGCTCCTTCATCTCCAGTGTTTATGTCCTTTATTTGACAGTTAAATTTGATGTAAAATAGTTTTATATGTCATATCCTGACAGTTTTGTGCATTGTTAAGAAGTGGCACCATCACTATTAACAGTGATGAGTAACAGCATTACGATCCTGTTCAAAGTAGGTCTTAAATCACTGTGGGTACCAAGTCTGGCCAAGGAGATGGCACTGTGGTCTCAGGCCATGGGCAGGAGGAGGCAGCAATAAGTCTCTGGACTAGGAGGGTTGTGGGGGCAGTTCCTTCCTAAATATGCCGTGTGGGGTTCACTTCTATGTTAAATTAAAAGAGCCTACAATAAACCAATTCCTGCCCCACTCCCAGACAGCTCCCATGGGCTGTCTCATCCTTTCCCCTCCTCTCTCAGCACGCAGAGCCCTGGAACACGGTCAGTGCAAGGAGTTCTGCCTCTCACTGTCCTCCAAAGGAACAGACACTGGCACAGGGTGCCCAAAAAAGCTGTGGCTGCCCCATCTCTGGAAGTGACCAAGGCCACGTTGGACAGGGCTTGGAGCAACCTGGGCTAGTGGAAGGTGTCCCTGCCCATAGCAGGGGGTGGGAACTGGATGGGCTTTAAACCAAATCATTCCAGTATTCTATGGCTCTATGAAAAACCCTTCCAAAGCCTGGCTCACTGCAAGGAGAGGGCAGGGGCAGCCCCACCCCAGCCAGCACCCAGAACTTGGATCAACACCCTTGTGAGTTAAAACATTTAATTAATGCTCTGATAAGAATATATTTGCACATGCTCATACAATGGAAAAGGCACGGGAGTCGTTACCACTGCATCTGCCTGAGCCCGTGATTATTAATTAACACACTTCCAGGTCGTTTATCTAATCACGGCATAATTGGTTTCAGTTTTGGTCAATGTTTTCCTTCCTCAGCTCAGTAAATAGCACAGCTCCGGTGCCAGCAGCCTCTGCCCCCCTGCAGGAGCAGCAGGGTGGGGGGCCCTGGGTGCTCAGGAGGGCACCAGCACCTTGCCAAGACTCACGGGACAGAAGAGGGGACCCACCAGAGGGTGGTCCTTGGGCTCAGCAGCCCTTGCACGAGGACAGGGCACACTCTCCTTCACACACACATGGCCAAGGGCCCCAAACATGCTGATGAGTCTCCATTGCCCAAAAATGCCCCAACCTCACAGCAAAAACCCATCAAGGCCTTTCTGCCTCTTAATTCCTTTTAGACTTTCTACCTTTTAGATCTCCTTTTTGCACCATCGGTTCCCTGAGAGATGAACACGTGGTGGGATGCACTGACACACCATGGGATGCAGCTCCCACCTGAAGGTGGTGGGAAGAGCCAGCTCCTGCTGCTGGACACGAGCCATGCACAGAGTCCCCAAAGCAACCTCCAGCTTGGAGCAGCAGCAGCCTTAATGGACTCCAAGCCCAGCCCTCACATTCTCCCACCCCTCCATCTTCCAGACTCAAATATTCATGCCTGTTGAGATGACAGGCTCAGAATAATCTGCCTTCGGAAGCTTTTCTATTACGGAAGCAAAAATGCACAACGCCTTGATGACATTTTAATTCGCTATCATTTCCCACCACATTCCACAGTCTTTTCCCACTAATAAGACACTTGATCAAAGCCTAGAGCAGAATGTGGACTCTTAACATGCATTTGCTCTTGTCCCACACCAGCCAGGCACTGCCTGCCCCAGCCCACATCCACTCCTGCACCAGGGGGGTTCAGAGACAGAGACCACATCCTAAACATTGGGAAGGAGTCCTTCCCTGGCAGGGTGGGCAGGCCCTGGCACAGGGTGCCCAGAGAAGCTGTGGCTGCCCCTGGATCCCTGGAAGCGTCCAAGGCCAGGTTGGATGGGGCTTGGAGCAACCTGGGCTAATGCAAGATGAGCTTTAAGGTCCCTTCAGCCCAAACCATTCCAGGATTCAATAATTCTATAAAAATCTGTGTTTTCCATTGGGATGGAAAGATTAGCTTTACAAAGAAAGGGGGGAAAAAATTCGAGTAAGAGAAAACAAACCCACGGAGCTGAACAACATATGGCAAATTCCTGTTAAATTTGTCAAACGACGCCGAAGTCGAAGCCCGGAGCCCGTGGGCGCTGGCTGTGCCCATGCTGCCACCTGCAGGCACCTGGCCCTGCCACCACCTCAGCACCTTTCAGCATCCCAGACTTCATGGCTGGGATCCTCTTTGCCACGGGAAAGCTGCTGAAATTCACGGGCAAGGGTCTCCACACTGGAGGTCTTGCCCCACAAGTGGTACATCTGTTTTTGCCTGCGCAGCAGGACCAAAGGTGGGTTCAGCCCCCACACCTCTGCCAGGCACAGGGGGCTCTGCCACCCCTCACTGCACTGTCACTCCTGATCTCCACAGAAACCCACTCCCTGCCCACCCCAAACTGAAATTCCCGCAGAAAACGTGCAAAGGGCATTTTCCACCAGAAATCTGTTCAGAGGAATCTCATTTGCTGCCTCCACTCGCTGCTTTCCTGGGCTGGGGCCCCAGTGGGGCAACTCTCCACCTGTGCCTCACTGGGCCACCCTGGGCCAGCCAAGGAAGGTCCTGCAAGAATTGTTTGGGATGGAAAATCCCTCAGAGAATCGAGTCCAACTGTTCCCCCCGCCCTGCCAAGGCTGCCACTAACCCATGTCCCCAAGAGCCACATCCACATGTCTTTTAAAGCCCTTCAAGGATGGGCACTCACCAGGGCAGCTGTGCCAGGGTTTAACAGCCCTTTCCATGATGGAATTTTTCCAATATCCAACCTAAACCTCACCTGGCACAGCTTGAGGCTGTTCCCTCTCCTGTCCCTGTTCCCTGGGAGCAGAGCCTGACACTCCTCCTCCTGTCAGGGACTTGCAGAGCCAGAAGGTCCCCCCTGAGCCTCCTTTTCTCCAGGCTGAGCTCCCCCAGCTGGTGCTCCAGACCCTTCCCCAGCTCTGTTTCTCATCTCTAAACACAGTTCAGACCCTCAATGTCCTTCTTGTTGTGAGAGACCCAAAACTGACCCCAGGATTTGACATGTGGCCTCTCCAGTGTCCAGCACAATCCGAGGTGGCTCTGCCTCCCAAGAACTGCGTGGTCACCTGCCCTTTGGGGGCCAGCTGGGCTCCCCAGGATCCAGCCACTCCTCTCCCAAAGAACTCCCACTCCTCCATCAGCTCCACAGCAGAGCTGGAGAGCTCAGCATGCTTCCCTGCCTTTCTGGAAAAGCCAACAGCTGACATGTTTTCACCAACACCTCCATAAAGGGCCAGAAATAAAACAGCCTTTCAAACCCAGTGGAAAAAATGAAAATCCAGCTGCACAGAATGGGGCCATGAGAGCTCCTCCCCTGCCTCCAGAGTGGTGGGAACAGAGTGCCAGGGAGCCCTTGGTGCCAGCGGGTGGGGGTGAGCTCTGTACCCCATTGGCATCTGATGGAGACTGGATACCAGTCCCATCTCACCCCCAGAGGGAATCATACAATCATTAAGGTTGGAAAAGACTGCCAAGATCACCAAGTCCAACCTTTTGAGAAAGGTGCCTTAAAAGCAGGACCTCTGAGAAACATAGCTCTGCCTGGTTCACTGATGGTCTCCTTTAAGGGCAAATCAAACAAAATATAAATCAAAAAAATCGCTACAACTTTTTTCAGTTTTTCAATTACATTTTCAGTAACTTGGGATTTTTCTCAAAAATACTCCTGACAGCTCTGTAGGCCAGAAGGCTCCTGGCTCTGGTCACACCTGAGTCCCTCCTTACAGGTGGCTGAGGTGACTTGTGCCACCACCTGCCCACCTTGGGGCACCTCCCAGGCCCAGGAGCTGCTGTGCCCATCACAGACCAGTGCTGCCCTCAGCCTCCCATCACCCTGGTGGGGCTGGCTGTGGTCACCCCTCCCTGGAGCAGAGCAGAGAGCCAGCCCAGGGAACAAGTGCCTGTCAGAGGGATGAGGAGGACCACAGGATGCACAGAGACAACCCCATCCCACAGAAACAAACCCTGAGGGTGTTGCAGCATCTCCTGCTGCAACACCATGTGGGAAAGCAGACTCATCTGGAGGGAGCCCCCTGGAGCTGGAGGGCTGATGGAACAGGATCTGGTGTTGGCACGGGTGTCTCAGCCCGGTGCCCACTCAGGGGCACTTCACACCCCACGGCTTGAACTCCTCCAGGAATAACCGTGACAGCTCAGCTGCCCCTGGAGACGGGAACGCCTGGAGCTGCCTGGTCACCCCACACAGGCAGGAACCTCCTTCCCCAGCACAGCACCAGCTCAGCCTCCCCCAGACACACCCTGGGGGGACTGTCATTGCAGTGCCCACGGAGAGCAATCCCTGTCTCCAGCCCCCCTTCCACGAGACACCAGTCAGCAGCACCCAACAGGGTCACATCTGGGGTCTAATCTCCTTGTGCTGGGGACAAGAGGCTTCACAAGAACGTGGCTTAATGTTTTGTGGGATGTTCAGAGGTCATGGGGGAAGCAGCATCTTCTGGGAACTCAAAATCTGGGTGGCCACAGTCCTTAGAGATGGAATAATCCTGTTTCCTGCCACAAACCAGGAACAAAGAAGTTCCAGGACGGAGAAAAGTGGGATTAAGGTGTACCATTAACAGCAGGAAAGTGTTCACCACTACACAGAGAGCTGAAAATAAACAACACATTTCCACATGGAGAGCTGAAGGGAGGAACTCTCTGCTGTTCCTTCCCAGAGCCCTGTGGATGCTGAAATTTTACATCATTCAAAAAGCAGTTTGAAAAGCCTGTAACTGGGAGTGCCATCGATCCCCAGAACCCCTGGAGCCCCAGCAAGGCTTTGCCAGAGGGCAGGAGGTGCCAGGAGAGGCTCCAAACCTTGTCCTGCCTTGGCAGGCACCTGCTCCTGGGCACTGATGCCAGGCACCACATTCCCTGGAGCCTGGAGGGCTGTCCCCCCGTGGGTGGCCCTGTGACACACGTACCTACGACGGTGAGCACGTCCTTGTCGATGTCAGCCCGGATGTATATCCGTCCCCGGCGCTCCGTGTGGTCCGTCCCGCACAGGCTGGGCACGTTCATCACGCAGCGCTTGTGCACGTTCATCATACAGGCTGGGGACAGAGGGGACATCAGCACCCATCGCCACTGCTGCAGCTCACAGGGTGTTCAGAGGGGACGGGGAGCATCTGTTCCCCTTTAAACTGGGGTCTTGTCAGGGATTCTGGGATAACCATACACCAAAGGGCCCTTCTATAGCCAGAGACTCCACAGAGCCCTGCCCAGTCCCAGGGACACACCAGCAGCAGCTCTGGCTCCTGGCTGAGGGACCCCAGGGCTCTGAGCCCTTTCTCTCATCACTTGAGTTGATTCATGAAACTTTTCTTCCATCACACCCAGTGTGCAAGGCTGGATTCACCAGGAGCCAAGGAGGAGCATTAAGAACTACCTGCATGTCTGTATACATACACACAGGAATAAACATTGACATATATAATATACACATATAAATATTCAGATTTCAGAGCAGTCCGTTTCTCCTTGGTAAGATTCCCAAGCAATACGCTGTTCCCAAGCCCTCTTTTCCTGAGCAAGAAGCAGCTGAGCTGGTTCCTGCTGCACACGCTGCATGTCCCAGTCCCTTTAAATAGGAACATACAGGATTAACTCGGAAATTTACTGCTTCCATTGGATAAATATCTCCACTTTACGCAGAAATTCCTCCCCTGGCAGTGACTGCAGCAACGCAGGGCCACGGCCACAGGGTGTCACTCGGAGCCAGCGAGAGCTGTGGCAGGGGAACACCGCAAGGATGCTGCGGGGGGATGTGGGGGGGATAAATGCTGCCAGGATGCTGCTGTGGGGGTGTTTCTGGAGGGGATACACTGGGGAGATGCTGCTCCAGGGGGATGCAGGCAGGGTCGCTCCCCAGCCCAGCACCTTTCCCTTCCCTCTCTCCGCAGCCATCACAGGGATGCCCCATGCCAGGTAAGAAGGTGCCCACTCGTGCCCCAGTAACCCTGTAGTGTGCTCTGCACTGGGGACAGAGACCAGGCTCTTGGCTGCCTCGGGCAGGTTGGGAGCCCCTGCCTGGGATTTTGGGGTGTCACAGCCCCCCAAGGTGTGCAGGCAGGGCCACCCATCCCATCACTTACTGTCACATTTCATCCCCTGGTGAATGAGCCCGTACAGCAACGACCCGCAGTGGTCACAGAAGGTGGGGCTGGAGTACGTGTGGATTTTGAATTTGTGTTTGCTCCGGGGATCCTGGGAGGAAAATAAAGGATTAAGATTATAAACTTTCATCAAACATTGGCAAGGCACCCCTGCTCTCCCCATTCCAGGTGCCAGCTGGCTCCGGAGGGGCTGCTAATGGACTGCAGTCAACAGCCACTGACTCGGGGGGACCTCTTCCAGCAATCACCACGATCCAGCTTTATTCCTCATTATATGTGTTGCCATAACAATGAAAAAGCAATGCATTGGCTTCCCCGGGGATTTATTCTTTTTCAATAACTCATTTTTAGCACGGAAAACACCAGGTGAAATTGGTAGGTACGAACCAACAGAAGGACTGGACACTGCCCAGCTCCCATGCAGAGCAGGACAAACCACCCATGATTCCATCTGCATTAAGCCTGCCCAGGAAACATCTATGACCTCCAGTGCCAGCCCTCCCCAGCATGATCCCAGGCATTCAAGCTGCTTAGGGGACACTTAATATTTTGAGCTTTCTTAAAAGCAAGGGCAGATTTTTCTGCAGAGCCCAGTTTATGCCTTTATTCCTTGTGCAGGCACCAGGAAAACAGGGCTCCTGGCTCCAGCAAGGGCCAGCAGGAGTTAAAGGCAAACAAACTCTAATGATAGAATCCTGGAAGGACACTGAAAATCACCCAGTCCCACCCCCTGCCATGGGCTGGGACACCTTCCACCAGCCCAGGTTGCTCCAAGAGAATCCAACCTGGCCTTGGACACTCCCAGGGATGGGGCAGCCACAGCTTCTCTGGGCAACCTGTGCCAGTGAACCAACTTGCAGAAGAAACACCTTATTAACAGGGAAATAGAACCAAGCTCTGAGGCAGAGCAAGGATTTGATATTACTTGGTATCTTCCATGCAAGAGAAGACAATTCTAGAAGGCCAGGAGAGCCTGGAGCAGCGAGGCTGTGCAAAGGAGGGCTCTGGGGCTGCACATCTCTGGGGGCAGCACACACAGGCCAGGGGAAGATTCTGGCCTGGAGCAGCTTGATTTCATCTCAGGTTAATTGTTGAAGGGTTAGGAATAAGGCACAGCTCCCGTTCTGTCATTTGAGCTGAGCAGCTTTTTAATGGCCTGGAAAGCTGCCCGGGTATTAGCAAAGACACCTTTTCAGGGCGCTGTGAGCAGAGTAAATAAATAAAGAGCGGAATCACAAGCGAGCTCTAACATCACTGCCAATACACTCCCTCCCCCTGAAATTAATTTCCCAGCACTGTTGCATTGGAGCTCCCAGCTGCATTAATCACCAACATTCTGGTCTGTTGCTGAGCATCACAGACAACTCCCGTGACACCAGCGAGGGGAAAAACCAACAGAGCTTCCTTTAACTCAGTCTGGGAAGTGCCAGGGATCAGCAAATGGACTGCCCTGAAACTGGAAAGGTCTCACCTTTTACCCCAAGCAAGCCACTTCTAGAGGCAGAGCTGCATGTGGCTCTGGCTGGCAGCTCCTGTGCCAAGGGGACAAAGGGTCACGATCAACCTGCCTTCTGGACACCTCCAAGAGCCAGTTCTTTAAGTGACCCTGGAGGTTTGAAAGCTTTTTTTGATTCCTCAGAGATGTAAGAGAGCAGAGAAAATTTAAACCTGGATTTTAGGCTAGAACAGGAGGTGGGGATGGAGCTCCTCCCGTGAATGCTTGGGACAGGCAGCTTGGGCTTCACCTTAGGAGATGGGCTGTAAGGTTCCTTCCAAGGCAAACCATGTGAGGATCCTCTGATTCCCTTGCCACAGACCCAGGAGAAAGGGGGTCTCTGTGTCCTGCAGAGGCCCCAGACACAGCACCTGCAGCCCCACTGCCTCAGCCACCACCACTGACCCTCCCTCAGTGGCAGTGGGACAGGTGAGGGGGAACACGGGGGCAGCTCGAGCAGAAGCCACGTGCCAGAATGTGACACGGGGAGAAATCGCCCCCAAGCGCTCCAGTTTCTGTGTTCCCTTCTAGAAACAGATATTCCTGTTTAGGCAAACAAAAGCTTTAGTCATTCATAAAAAACATGAGCTTTATGCAAAAGGAGACAATTCCCACTTCATGTGAAGGATGTTCAATTCCCACTGGAACCCAGAGTTAAAGAAGGCAGAGCTCAAAAAGCAAAGTATGCGTTGAAGTACACTGAGCTCCCCAAACCCAGAGCCACAGCCCTGCAGGAAGGCACCCCCTGCTCGGAGTGGGGGAATCACTCGTGGGGACACTTCAGGCTCCCATCCCCAGGGGGCTGCTCTGGAGAGACCCACACCCCGAAGGGCAGAGCCCAAAGGGTGTTGAGGGTACTGGAGCAGCCAGAGCAGGGAGGCAGAGCTGGCTCTCTGGCTGCTGGGATGTGTGGGGCCCACGTCACCTTGGCCAGTGCCTTAGAAAGTGCCAGAAACTGGCAATTCTGGGTATCATTTTCAAGCAAGGCTGAAGTCACTGTACAAAGAGACTATTTTTGTACCACCGAGACAAGGATGATGAGAACACTGTGCATGCAGATGCTGAGACTTAAAACAAGAATGGTTAAAAAGAAGTTTGCCAAGAAAAGAAAAGGCACTTCTCCTCCCCCAGCAGCACAGAGCTGGCCCGAAGAACAGGGCAGGAACAGCTTGCTTTGGAGCAGAACTGGAAAATGCCATTAGAAGGTTAGTGCCTGGTGAAACCCTGCCCTTCCCAACCAGCCCTGCCTCAGAGACATCACCCTCTGCACGGAGGGATGGGAGACAGGACCAGGGAGTCAGGATGGGAGCCAGGGAGGAAGAGGAGCAGCTGCTGGCTTGGACCAGGTGCCCTGTAGGACCAACCCACCAGAGGTGGCAGAACCTCCTGGCTTCTGCTTCTCAGCAAAGATTTGGGGCTCAATCAGGTGCCCTTGGCCATGGCAGGGGGTTGGAACTAGATGTTCCCTTCCAAGCCAAGCCAGTCTGTGGTTCAGTTGTTTCGGAGCACCTTTTCTACCACCATAAGAGCTCCTCAGAAGCTCGTCTCACCGTGCCATGGCTTAAAGCAGTTTGACACTGCTGAGCCACTAAGTGACCCCAGAACTGCTTTTCTGTATTTTACAGCATTCCAGCCACAGACAAGCTCACAGAGCACAGAGCCTCAGGACACAGCCATGCAGGAACAGGCTGCAGGACACGGGCAGCAGGATGGAGGCAGCTCCTGGGGAAGGGGCAGAGGAGCCAGCACAGACATGGTTGGAGGCACAGGCATTGTGGCTGGGGCTGCTCCCATGTCAAACACAACCTGCCCCTGGCAGCAAGGAAATACATTTTTATTAATAAAAGATCTCATTCTCTCGTCAGACAACTGCAGAGGGATATGGATGACAGTTGTTCTACTCTCGCTGCTGACAACACTGAATAAAAGCACCAGGAAAAAAGCCAAACTTGGCTTCTAACCCAGAGCAGCACTTGCATCTCAGCACCTTTTAGACATGTTTGGTATCTTTCACATGACTTGAGAGTCATTTTATTGCCCTTCCATGAGAACAGGGCTCCCACAGCAGTTTCCCTGCAGCCTTTGGGTACCAAAAGAGCACAGAGACCCCTGAAAAACCCACCTCAGACCCAGCCCTGGGATTCTGGAGCCCCGGGGGGGACACAAACCCACCAACCTGCTCTAACCCTTCCTTTAACCAGCAGCCGTGTCCCACCTGAAGTAACCACACACAAACGTGCTGAGACAATGAGAGAAGAGCTTTCCAATCCAGGGCTGGAGCCATGTGCAGCCTGCCAGGAGAAGGAGCCAGGCTCCAGCAGAGCCAGGGAGGCACCAGAAGGTGCTGGGAGGGAGCAAGGCAGATACATCTTCATCCCACGGGAACTGTCCCTGGCTGCTGGAGCAGCGAGCAGGTGCCCTCCACTTGAGGGGCAGATGGCACAGCACGAGAGCTGGAGAAGTTAATTAGCAGGACAAAAGCAAGCAGCAAACTGTAGGAAGGTTGGGAAGATTTGCCAAAGCACCAGGCAGCAAACCCCCAGAGGAATGTGAGATGCAAGGAGGGACTGGGGTCCTGTGCTCTGAGGTAGCACAGGGTGAGAAGGTGTTTGGGGTCACGTAGGAGGGTGGTCCTGGCTTGATGGGCCTGTCCTGGAACCCTTTCCATGAAAAAATTCCTCCTGAAATCCTCAAGCAGCAAATAGGCACAACTTACATGCAAAATTGAAATGTAACAACACTGGCCTGTTACCTTCCAAGAGCAACTGGGATATATATTAATGCATCCTGATTATGTGACCTTTAACTGGATCATGCAAAGAAGGTCATTTTAATGATTATTTTGCCTACAATTTAAATAATTATGCATTCTACTAATAGCTCTGGCTATAATTAGGTTTGCCAAGTGGAATGCATTACACATGCCTGACTCCAGCTCCTGAAGACCTCGCTGTGGGTCAGAGTGGTCACAGCAGCTCTGCCTTCCATCAAGAGGAGAGACAGGAGTGCCAGAGCTGGGGCTGAGGAACAGCAGAGCTGCACAGGGGAGGTGGAGTTTGGGCAGCCAACCCCTCTGGAGCACCTCACCAGTTCTCCTGGGAATGCTGGGGAGAGACCACAACGTGCCAGCACCTCAATGTGGAATAAAAATCCTGCCCTGCCCAGTGCAGCATGAACGCAGCCCCATGTCTGCAGCATTAGCATTTGCAGCTACAGCTCATTCTCTGCTGCAAGAAGCAATTAATCTTGCCTTTTTTTCCTGCTTGGAGACTCTATCATGTGTAATTAGTCCTCTCTCCGAGATGGAAGGCTCCTACTCAGCGGGCTTGGCAAGGTTAAACACACAGCCACGTCCTCACTCCCCTCAAGGAGGTTCAGATACAACCAGATCAAACAGAAACACCCCAAAATCAGTCTGGTCAGCAGACTCAGCCATTTCAGTGGCCTTCAGGCATTCTGCTCTGCTCCCCAAGTGGGAAACACCAGCTCCTCCCAAGTTCCCTGCACACACCACCTTCCATCCCCCAAAGCACTTCAGCACCTCCTGAGCTCCAAACTGAAGAGTTTGATTTCAGCAATTACAATTACTCAGGTGTTTAAATGTTCACACAGCCCATAAGCACAGGGGCAAAAGAATTCCTTGATTCTCCAGTAACTACAAAGACACAGATCAAGGAGCAAAGTTAGAAGTTACTTTCTTTTAATATATTTTTTCCAGGGAAAGAGCAGCTCTGGGATGCAAACCAGCTGGCCCCAGGAGCCCCAGCCCTGGCTGGACAGCCCTGCCCTGCTGAGCAGGGGATGCCAGGTCACTGCATGGCTCCCTTCCCTCTCCAGCCCAGCACACACTAAGGATGAACCCACTGCGAGGTTTAACACATGCAATAAATTAAACTCCTCCTTTCTGCCGGATTCACTGGAGATTTGTGTCTGTGGAAGAGTTACCAGCTCGCAGCACTAACTGAAAAAACATCCCTGTAATCAGCAGGGCCTGGTTCCACCAGATCTGACACCAGCACAGCTCTCTCTGCACTCACACTGTGGTTTTCAGCAGCCACAGAGCAGAGGAACAGTCCAGCTTTCCATCAGTGCAAAGCAAAGCCCCTGGCCCTGGCTCCTTCAAAGCCAACAGGGCACTGCTGCGTGCTGCAGTTCTCCCTCTCTGACTGAAAGCTCCTTAAGGATTATATGATTATGTAATTATAAACATTATATATTATAAACAATGATACTGCTGCAAGAGCATGACTGACAGTGCAGGAGGAAGGAGTTTTGCCCTGCATTCATCCCCCAGTGTCAGAAGGGCAGGGCTACAGACCAGAGGGGCTCCAGGGGGCTTTGCTGAATAGCGAAAAGAAAAGGCACAAACGCATCACTTTCTCCCTGCTTTAGTCCCAAGCATCTGCATCCCTCTTCATTTTCAGAAATTATGTATTAAAGGGCTCATTAGCAGCACTGGGCAGCTGTGGCCTGTCTGATGGCTGTGCCATGGTGACAGAGCTCACCCAGGGGTAACAGCGAGCAACAGGGAGTGTGACCAAGAGCCTTTACACCTGCCCTGCTCTTGTGACAACCTGGATTTCAAGCAACCCTTTCCCTCGCCAGGCAGAGGCTGCCACAGCCATGCAGAGCTGGGACAGGGACCAGCTGGGACCTGAGGGCTCCTCACTGCTCTGTGTGTGCCTCACCTTGGGCAGGGCTGGTGAGGAGGAAAGCAAAGCCTTCTGTTCAGCAGAAGCTCAGCAGGGCCAGGTGGAGCATTCCCTGCTGCTGCTGCCTGTGCTGTGGCCTCCCCCTGCTCTCCAGATGCTGAGGCAGTGCCCAGGCAGGCTGCCAGTGCCCAGCACTGCTCCACAAGCAGCAGCTGCACCCCAGCCCTGCCCACTCTCACTGCCAAACCTCATCTTCCTTGAGCAAGGTTAAGTGTTTTCAGCATTTCTGTCTCTCCCTGGGCACCCACCCAGCTGCTGGGCCAGTGCTGTCACCCTCCTGGGTGCCCACGGCCACCAGCCCAGCCAGGGTGGGAGCCAGGGCTCTGCTCAGGCACCAGTTCCTCCATCACACTGCACTTAACGCAGCCTCAGCAGCACGATTTCATCCCAGCACACACAAATATCGAAATACCTATCAAACCAGATATTTTGCCTCTGTGACATTCACCCCCATAGCCCAAAGCAGGTTGGCAGGGCACGAGACACAGCCGTGGGTCTTGCTGCCACTGTCTTTGTGTGTTTCAGCTGACAGAGAACAGAGAGAAAGTGTGTCAGAGCTGCAGCCACACGACCAGAGGGAACCTCACGGTGTCACCCCACATCTCCACACGTCTGTAAAACCTCCAGCACTGCGGGCTCAGGATGGAGAGGGCTCAGCACACGCCAGTGGCACCCACCCCCAAGCACTGGCACTGCCCAGAGGGGCACACACCTGTGCTGTCACCCTCTACCACCCCCCCTCCTTCCTCCATGCCTTCTCCAGCTCTGCTCACCCTGTTTCAGTGAGCACCCACTGCAGAAGGGCAGCAGCAGAGGCAGGGAGTGAAACTTCCCAGAAAAAAAAAGCAGAGGCAGCAAACTGAGTGGTCCAAAGTCACCATTTTGCTCTCCTGCAGCTCCATCCCCTCAGGTGACCTGATCTAGACCAAAGCACTGGGGCAAACACCCCCAACCCCCCAGTGCTCCCCTCCACAGCCCCTGCCTCTGCCCAAGCATCAGGAGATGGCAGAGGGATGCCTCTATCCCAGTCAAGCCTCCTCCTTGGCCTCGCTCCAAGCAGGCAGCAGCTCCTGCCCACACATCCATTGGTAGTCCCTCCTTGCCCCTGCCACAGCAAAGCCCTTTTGTCACTGTCACCTCCTCCTGGGCTTGCTGTACTGGTGGGAGAAGGGCCCCTGGTGCCACAGCTGCTGCCACAGCTCAGGCACAGGGTATGGCCATCACCCAGACCCAGACAAACCCCCCCAACTGCTCATGCCCTCAGGAGCCTCAGTCCCCCCAAATCCCCTCCCTGTCCCCATCACAGCCTCACTTTGGGAGGGCAGCCGACAACACGTGTTTAGCCTCCACCTTCCACAGCCTGTTACACCGCCTGCTCCCACCACTTCTATTTTTAAGGGTGAGAGTTGTGGTGCTCTGTCATTTCCCCAATTCGAGCTCTTTTCTCCCAGCAGTTCCCCAAATTAGCCAGTTTCCACGGCAAAGCACAAAACCTGCCAGACGGACCTCAGCAGTGCTGGCAGAGCCGTGCTGAGGAGCCCAGCCCTGCTGCCCCACTCCCACTCACCCCGAAAGCCCAGGGATCCACAGGGGAAGAAAACCCTTGGGAAAATAAGGATGGGGGCTCAGATAGAACACATTTAGGTGGGTTTCTGACACAAGGGATAAAAGGACAACCAGGGCAAGGCTGCAGGCTCAGCCCCAAAGGGAAAGCTCTGCATCCCCACCCATTTGCCCTGCTCTGCTGAGAATAACTTATTGGGTGGCTTGAGTGTTTAAAGTGTCCCAGAAGCACATGAGAGTCCCCATAACTATGCAATCACCATCCCTGGAGGGATCTAAAAGCTGTGTAGGTGTGGCACTTGGGGACATGGGTCAGTGGCGGCCTTGGCAGTGCTGAGGGAACAGCTGGACAGATGTTAGAGGCTCTTCAAACCTGAACTACTCCAGGAATCAGAGGAGTCTGTGAAATAACAGCACAGAAGTGCCCTCAGCCAAGGAAGGTGGAGGAGCATCCTCTCCAGAGCACTGTGAAGCACAGAGAGCCCCTCAGCACCATCCTGTGCCCACAGCAGGGGCACCAGAGCTGTACTCACATCAGAGGCAGGGCCTTTGTCAGCGCCGGGGCAGGAGAAGGTGACGAACTCATGGCACCGCTTGTGCACGACGAAGCAGCAAACTGGAACGAGAAGGGAGGGACAGGTGAAGGGCACGTTACAGCATCAGCACCACGAGAACCAAGAGTTAACACAGCCAAATGCTGCTCTGTCTGGTTTGTGAGCAGATCCCCCAGTCTCAGCGGGTTTTCTGACCTGTGGCACATTTGTGAACATTATTGAACATCACCAACTGGACCAGGCGTTTTGGTAAAACTCGGCAGAACAAAGTGTTGAGCGAAATGTCAGAGGAGGGCTGGGAACCCTTCTGGTGCTCTGAGCTCATTGTCACTCGTGGCACACGCTGAGGTCACTGCCGGGAATAAAGAGAGGGAGAATGTGGCATTCACGGGGATCTGAGCTGAAAAGTGCATGTGCCCAAAAATGGAAGGCTGTACCGAGGGAACAGGTGGGCAATTTTCCTCCCACAGCTCTGCTTTTCTTCAGCATCTCCCCAACCTCCGTTTGCCAGACCACAAGACACACACACGTCTCCCTCCCCTCACGCACATCGACGCCAGAGTCGCCCTTTTGGGAACAGCACAGGGAATCGATCCTGACACGCCACCACCCAGACTGCCAGGCAGAAGTACCCAGAGCTCAGCCCCTACCTCTGAAACTCCCAAACCCTTCCAGAACATGCCAACCTGAAGCTGCCAGTGCTATTTCTGCATTGTTTTGCAGTCAGAGCACCATAACTCAAGGTTAATTTTTCCCCTAAATGCCAAATAAGCACCTCACCCTCAGTAACTGACCTTAAAGAGCCATTTGGCACTGCAGAGAACGTCAATTGATGGCCCAGATCTTTCTCCAGGGGTCTCAGCCCACGTCACCCTGCAGCTGGAGGCAGCAGCACTGCCTTGAGGAGCTGGGGTGTCCCAGGTTTGGGGAACACAGGCACCACCTTGCACCCCACATCACGTCCTCCTGGGTGCCAGCTCCTGCCTGGGTCCACCCACACTCTGCATCACATCTGCACTGTTCCCATCCCCAGGGATGGCATCTCAGCTCTGAGAGACACCACTGTGCCCAAAGGGCACCCAGGCAGGAGTGGAGCAAAGGGAACAGCCACTGGTTCTGAGTGGGAAGCCTGGGCACCACACTCTGCTCTGCCACATCCTTTTCCCAAGAGTAGTAGTGACACTAAATAGAAGAGACTTTGGAAGATGAAGAGCAGGCACTGAGGTTTGGAGACAGAGCCCAGGAGCCAAACTGAGCCACACAGGAACAGAGCAGGTTTCACTTGCAGCACTCTGGGACTTTGCACAAGGAGCTAAGTGACATGGGCTATGAACCTCACAATGCCCTCTTTGTATTCTGCTACATCCAGCTGTAAATTCCTTTTCACATTTTGCATTTTTCATTGTGGAAAAAAACAAACCCAGAAGTTTTTAAAAGGCAGAACAGCTGCCAAGAGCTCTCTCCTCACAGGACCTCTCACTTGCCTTTCTGAGTCAAACAAACAAACAAACATTTTCTTGAAAGCATTGCTCACCATTTCTGTCATTTGTATATGGAGACAGAAGCATCTGGGAAGCAGGAAGGAAGAAATTAGAAGTCTATTAGCAAGGATTTCTCCTGAAGTGTGTATACAAACTCCATCAGCTCGGTGACACGCCGGAGCTCAGGCGCCACCAGGAGGGTGCTGTGCTGCCAGGCTGGGCTGTGCTGGAGCTCCCAGAGCAGCTGGGGCAATTCCAGCTCAGCAGGAGAAACAGGATTGCTACTAGGCTGAATTAGTCATGGAACGGCTTGGGGTGGAAGGGACCTTAAAGACCATCCCTGGTCATCTCCAAGGCCAAGTTGGATGGGGCTTGGAGCAACCTGGGCTGGTGGAAGGGTTTTTGGTAGATCTTCCCACTGCTGTGCCCTTCTGCTTTCATCACACTTCAGCAGTTTCAGTCCATGTCTTTGTCAGTTTAGAAACCCCAGCTCAAGCAGCAGCTTTCCCACGTTGCTAATTAGACAGTTAATTTGTAAGTCTTATTATTTGGATAATAAAGTTATCAAATCCCACTGGTGAGCTACAAATGTCCCGAGTCATTTGTACATAACAAGAAAGAAAGATTAACCTTTCTCATCCCCTTTTGCATAATGCAAGAGTGTTTCCTGGTCCTAAATTATCCTGCAGACCCAGCTCCATTGAAGGGATCTCAGGAGACATCACTGTCCTGGGATGGGACACAAACCCTTTGGAATCCCAGAGGCAAAGCCCCCAAGCTCAGCAAATCTCCACAACCTTTGGAGACTTGCTGGAACTCACATTTTTCATACCAGCCCCAGGACAGAGAGTCAGATCTGAGGAGATTTGCACCAAAGCATCAGGGCAAGATCACACACTTTCATTCCCTGGGATTCCAACACCGTCCAGGGAGGAAGGGTCTCCTGGAAGGTTTGGGTTTGAGGGCTAGGAAACCACAGTAGCAACAAGGCATTTTCATACACTAGAGAAAAGTCTAATTGTGGAGGATGAAAAGAGGGAAAGTGCTAGAAAATGCTAACATAGTATTGCTTAAAAAAATACATACAGACACAGACATGCTGAAAGGCTTCTTGGCGCAAACCACGGCTCAAAACCCTCCAGAAAAACATAAAGCAATTTCCCAAACTGATCCCAGAACCTGCCAATCACAAAAACCTCATCAAAATGTGTTCCAGGAGTTTGAAGCTTGCAAAGCAAATGTCTGGCTGCACCTCCAGCGTGGGAAGGGACATCCTGGGGATGGGACATCCTAAGGAAGGGACCTGCTGGGGCGGTGAGGGTGGCTGGGACGGCTCAGGAAAGCACCCAGCAGCTCCAGGCTGCCAATGGCCAAACCTGCCTGTTCCCCTGAGTGCAGGAGGATGGGCTGGAGCATTCCAGCTCTCTCTGGCACGTGGGGTTTGGAGCAGTTGGCTGTGAGCATGTTTTGGGAGGATGCTGCAGGTTCCTGCAGCCGCCAGGAGCTGCTCCCAGCGAGCAGAGCCTCTCTTTGCTGCCCAGCTCCTGCACAGCCCCCTTCCTGCTGCAGAACATCTCCTCTCCTCCTCTCTGCAAGATGTAAACAAACACCAAGCGTGTCCCTGCCATCTCTCACCTCACAGGCTCCCTCTCCCCTCAGACAGCTGGGCACTTTGCCCAAAGATGCAACAATGCCCAAAGATTTGCTCTTAGAATACAAAACCCTTCGCAGGCCAGCAGCTCCTGGCCAGGGAAAGCCCTTTATCAAAGCTTTGAGCTCATCAGGCCACCCTGGGAACCAGCCCAACACAACCACAGCTATTCCCAGAAACATCAAAGACCAGGAAAGGCTCAAGTTAGTGCTTTACATGTGGATTCCTGAGCCCACCCCAGAGACCAGCAGAGCAGCAGCCCCTGCCTGTGCTGCTACTGCCAGGACACAGAGTCAGACACTCCTGGGAGGTTTTGGCTTGGAAAGGACCTCAAAGCTCATCTCGTTCCACTCTGACATGGGCAGGGACACCTTCCACTGGAGCAGGTTGCTCAGAGCCCTGTCCAACCTGGCCTTGACACAGTGGCCAGTCCTGCTCAGAGCAGGCCCTTTGGGGTATTTTGGGCACTATTTCTCCAGCATCCTTTGACCTGGTTCTGGGTCACATATTTGGGATGCTACAAATACACAAAAGAGGGAAAGCTGCCCTTGCCCATAGCACGACCATGGTGTACGAATCTACCTGTGTGAAGAAAACAGATCACAGAATATCCTGAGCTAGAAGGGATTCACAAGGATCAGAATCCAACTCCTGGATGGGCACAGGACTCCCCAGAGTCCCACAGTGTGTTGTCCTGGAGCTCTGGCAGCCTTGGCTCTCACTGTCCTGGAGAGCCTGGTCAGTGTCCAACTGTCCTCTGGGGGAAGAACCTTTTCCCAACATCCAACCTAAATGACTGCAAAGGAAGAAAACCTGTGGCACTGGGCCACCCAAAGCCTCACATCACACAGCCCAGATAAACCCAGGAGAGCCCCAAAGGTGCCTTCAGCACCAGCAGAAGATCTCTGTCCCCTGCACAGGGCACTGGCACCAGCCCACAGCCCAGGGAGAGCACAAACCCACAGCAGCTCTGGCACACAGAGCAAGATAAATGATAAATCAGCTCCTGCCCCCTGCTCCACTCCAGCCTGCCACAGGAGATCAGATTAGCCTCATCTCGCCCATGGAACATCATTAGCTGCAGGAAGGTGCCCAGCCCTCCCTCCCCAAAGCTCAGCCAGTGTGAGGAACGGCTTCCTGCAGGAATGAACCCTGCCTGGCAACCCACGGAGCAGCCCTGCCTTCCATTTGATCTCCATTCTTAGCTCTAATTTCATTGCATGAACTCCTTGTCCTGATGTTCTGAAGAAGGGGATAATCAATTTTCCTGAGTCCTTCACAAAATGAATAATTCAGTGAAGTCACCTCTGCTGCCTCCCACGAGTTCAGCCCTTCCCAGAACACACATTCCCACTGAAGGGAAGCCTTCGTCCCCCTCGTGAGGCCACGAAGGTCTGGAGGCACCAGGAGCAGCCTTGGATCCAGCACGTCAAGCAAAGGAGACAGATGGAGAGTTAACAGAGACAGAAGAAGGTTCAAGCAAGATTCATCTAAAAATCAAAGGCAGAGAGGAGCTCAACCCTTGGCAGGGAGCTGAGGGAGCTGAGCTTTGGCAGATGGCTCCAGTATCACGAAGCTCAAAGATTATTTCGAGCGTGTCTCAGTGTGTGGCTGCTCCCTCCAACCTGTGGATATTCTCATTTGGAGAACGTCTCCACTTCCCAGCTAACAACAGATTCAGGAAACAGCTTGGAATTCAGATTAGCAAAACTGAAGGAAACAAAAACACCAAAAAAAAGGACTTCTTTAGAGGAGCTTTGTGTGGATCCACCTACGCTGGGCAAACCCCCCGAGCCAGAGACACCGACCTGGCTGTGCTCCCAGGAGGGACCAAAACCTGCCACAGCCAGAGCTGCCCACGGTTTCCCATTCCATGGGAAAAAAATCACTCACAACATCAAACAGACGTAGTGAAGTGTGGTAATCATAAAATAAGGGGAAAGAAGGGCTCCAGGAGGGGAAGTTCTGAATTTCTGACAGCACTTTACAGCTTTTAATCACTTAGAGCACACAGAGAGAAACTGAGCTAAAATTTGTGCTCTTTGGATTTAATCCCCAGCTTCGGTTTAAAGTTTTCTGGGGTTCTTACAGCACAACAAACGTCTTCAGCTCCTCAGCCTTCAGCAGTTTTCCCACTGTCAGCTCCAGAGAGACACAGTGAAGACCACCAGGATCTGCTGGGATCTTTGGACATCACTGGGAGCAGTGATGGGGATGTTGGTGGGTCTGGGCTGGTGCACCAGTGGCTCACTGCTTGGAGGATGAAGAGAGTGCCCCCAAGGACCCTGCCTGCCCTCCCCAGGTCTGTGCCTGCCCCACCACAGTGCAGCAACCCCAGGGAATGATGAGGAATTTCTGTCCCTGGAAGACACTGGAATATTGCTGATTTGCCCCATTAGACACATGGCCCAGACACAGCAACATCCCAGCCCTGGGAGGAGCAGGAAGGGTAAGGGAGAGGACAGAGGTCACTGGGGAGAGGGGGAGCAGTCACTGAGTCAAGCAAGAGATGAAATGGGGTACAGGGCTAAGAAGTGTGAAAAGGCATTTCTGCCCAGTTTGGGTTTTATAGAGAAAAGGAAACAGCTGTTTTCCTTGAGGAAAAGGGACAGGGGGAATGGATAGCACAAGACATGAGGCTTCTCTTGAGGTCTCTTGTGCTTGTTTCTCCAAGAAGACTCCGATCACCTGAACAGCTACAAAGATTTCATTCCAGGGAGTGATTCTCCCCCAGACCTGTTAATCCTGCACCAGTGGGACACAGAAACCTCCATCACAGACCTGAGGAGGTCCAGCGTGGCAAACCAGCACTGACAGAGCTGTCACTGAGTGCCAGGGAGATAAAACTGCATTTCCTGATAGTTCTGAAGCAAAAGCAGCAGGATGGATCTTTTTAAAGCCATACAATCTTCCAGCCATTACAAAAGCAATTCACACTGTTCCTTCTGCTCTCCAGGAGATTCCAGCAGTGGTGTCAGAGCAGGGACCACCCAAGATCCCACACAACAAGCAGGGCTTTTGCCCACCCACCACAGCTCCCCCCAAGCAGGTTTCTGGAGAGGGCTGGGGCATGGGCACAAATGGGCAGCATCGGGACCCCCTTTTGAGGGGGATGAGGATATTCCAGCTCCTCCCAGCCCACCAAAGCCTTCCCAGGTGAGGAGCTCAGCAAGGGGGTGATGTGCCTGAAGAGTAGGAATCGTCTTTGGGGCAAATCCCTGTTAGGAAAGGGGCAGACTGAAATACCCTAATTTATTTAGGCTCCTCATCTTCCCACATCCAGCTCCAGGGTTTTTGTTCACATATCCCATTGACTCTACAGGGAAAATTCCAAGAAAACTGACCCTCACTCTTCTGCCTTTTTGCTCCTTGGGAGGGGAATAGGGACAATGTTGGCTCTTAAACAAGAAGCCCAGGATGCTGCAGGAGAGCCCAGTGTCCCTCACCCACGATGCCACTGGCCAGCAGCACACCCACTGCGGGACTGGCAGCTATTTCCAGAGACACAAAGACATTAATTTTACATTAGAGAGCCTGTCCCAGCTCAGAGAAAATCAGCTCAGAATTTAAATACTTCATCAGCATTTCTCCCATAGCGAGCTGTAACAGAGATTCACTTTCAGACTGAATAATTCAGCCCTGGGTGTGCTCCTGGCCGGTGCCACGCACTGAGTGGCAGTGGCAGAGCCACCAGCTGTGCCAGGAACCACCCACACTGACAGGAGTTCTGAGAGCCCACCAAGACCCCCAGCCCCAATGGCACAGCCAGGGTCTGAGAGGGTTCTTGGCAGCAGGAATTGCCACAGCCTCCAAAACTAGGCAAGAGCCCAGTCCTCCATGAGCTAAGAGTTTTAGGGCTCCTCAGAAACATTTCTGTGTTATTGATACCCCGGGATTGGGGAGGAAAACGCCCTCCAGTACCAAGAGAACTGGGGTCAAGGTCTGGGGTGCTCCTCGTGCTGCCACAGGCTGAGGGCTCTGGATGGCTCGTGCAGACACCATCACCATCCATCACTGAGCTCCAGCAGCACTCAGGGGTCAGAGCTGGGTGCAACTGCAGCTTCTCAAGGTAAGACCTTGTCAACAAAGCCCAAGTGAATGCAGGGTGTGCAGCGTCCAGCAGCAGAACCAGCCTCAGGAGCCGTGCTGAGCAGGAGGGGGAGGAAGGCTCTACTGGCTGCTCCTCAAAGGGATATCTGTAACATTCCTCTTTTCTTACTGAAGAGGGTTGAGTATTTTGAGCCCAGCCACGTGCTTTCAGAACTTGAGCCCACATGAACAAAACACCCAAAACTGCCTGCAGCTTCTCCATGAAATACCATAATGAATTGACAACATCCTCTGCATGACAATGAATGTGCTGGAGCCAGGCAGGATGAGCAGCATCAATCATTCCCAGCAGTGGAAGGGGAGTGGGTGGGGACAGGGACAATGACAGCATTGGAGCTTGGATGGGGAGAGAACTTCATTCTCCCTCCCACCACGTGTGCCAGAGGAACACCTAAAGCCACATCTGGGCTGCAAGGGGCAGGGATGCCCAGGCAGAGGGGCTGCTCCAGGAGGCAGCATGGGCAACACCCCTGCCCTGCATGTTGTGGCTCCTCCTGGCACAGGGTTCACCAGACATGGCAGAGGGTGAATTCCTCCACCCACGACATGGCACAAGTCCAGCTCCTGCTTCCTCTCCAAATTGCTTGGGCCAAAAAAGCTGCTTGAGAACAGCAAGCAGAGCATCCCAACATCCAAAGACACCCTACAGGAACTGCTCTTTCTCCCCACCACATGCCTGTTCCCAGACCATGCAGATCCACAGCCAAGTCCCACCACAAAACAAGCTACTGAGAGACTGAAAAAAGCCCCTCACAGAGAGGCTGTTTGCAGTGTGGGGGTGACCACGGGACATGTGGACACCACGTTGCACCCCTTGCCCACTCCCCAAAGGCAGCTGCCCCCAGGACACAGCCAGGGCCAGCAGGGAAGCTCAAACCAATGAGAATGAAGCCACCAATGTCTCCCTGGAGATCCCTTTCTCCTCTGCTCCATTCCCTGTTCCAGGTGCTGCTGCACAGACCCACACACAGAGCAGGAGAACTCCCCTGCGTGCAAACCCACACATCAGCCCTGACAAGTGCCCTGAATGAACACAACAGGAACATGCTGCTACCCCCTCCTCAGTTATAGTCAGGTCACACATTGCAGCAACACTAACAGGCAATTTTACAAGTTGGAATTTGGTTCTTTCCGTGTTAACAGTCCCCTCGAACCTGTTTCTTAAAAGCCTGAATCATGAGCCTCATGACATGGCATGGAGAGAAGGGACAGCACAGGGAGGACAGTGGTGGGCTGGAGGGGACAGCCCCGAGGCAAGCAGGGACACGGATGATTTGGGGATCACAGGCACTGGAGGAGGTGCTGGCCAAGGTCAGGCAGAGGAGACATTTCTCCAGATGCAGAGTTGATGGACAGACGTGGTTTGTACCTTGGACAAATGGGGCCAGGCATTGAGGACACTGCAGCCCCCACTGAGCTGGTGCCTTTGCAAAGGGCTGGGTCCCTGGGGACATCCCTGGGGACATCCCTGGTGCTGCAGCCACCTCTGCCCACAAACACCCACACACCAGTGCCAGGACCAGTCCCAGCCCCCCAGTGACACCCTCAGCATCTCCACCAGTGAGAGATGAGAAATAAGCACTCTGTGATTAATCAAAGCCCCCAGGGAGCAGATTAAACAGTCTTGGCAATTAGTTCTGGATTTCTTCCGAAGGCACTGGAAGGCAGGGGAAGGCTGCTGCAGTCCCCGAGGATGAGCACCGAGTCCTCCTCAAACCCTGCACCAGTTACACAACTCGCCGTGGTGATGTGTTAAATTACAGATGGTCTCAATTAAAAGTGCAGAGATGGAAAGGAGGCTCGGAAAAAAAACCCCACATGAGAAGAAAGAGAAGATCATTAAAAACTTGGCAGCCTACTTTGACTCTGGTGACCTGGTAATTTAATATTGTAATTGAAACTCCAGGTCAGCCTCTTGAGGGGAGGGAGAAATATGGCAAGGTATCCCAGCAGGATGGGTGCTGCCCAGAGAGCGGGTCAGGCATTAGGGAGAGGGCAGAGAACCCACCAGCAGCCAGCTATGACTCTGCTATCTCCCTGCCCGAGAAGATGCTGCCAGCCTGCTTTGAAGCCATTCCTCTTTGTCACAGAGTATTAATCCTGTTCGAGACAGATAAAAACCCAGTCCCCAAAGTGCTAATAATGTAACTCAGTTAAAGCTGGATTTTGTCGCTTATCTTCAAGAAGAGAGGGGAACTTCACTTCCATTTTCTTCTTCACATTCCCCCTTCCCCCCTTAAATTTTAATATTCTGAGCACTGTCTTATTTCCAAAGGCAGAGAGCAAGTCTCAATGCCCAGAGAACACTGCCTGCCCCTCCAAAGAGCCAACGAGCCACAGGGACACCAGGTTGGGGAAGAAACTTTCAGCATTCAAACATCTCCTGTAGATCAGCTATTGAGGGCAGAGAGTGGGGCTCATACATGGCAGAAACCTCTCAAGCACCCCTGGTCAGAAGTGAGGGTTCTTTCCCTTCCAGAGCACCCACCTTCCCTCCAGAAGCTCATCACCAGTGAGCCAAGGGCTTGGAGTTTGAAATCAGCCCTACAAATGGGAATAATTTAAGCTCTTTGACCAAAACACCACCAAGAGTAGACCGGGAACACAGAGTTGCTGGGAGGCATTTACATCCTGCTAAAGAGACAGCAGGGGCTGTAATCTTGCTCCCCTGTGTATTTCTAAAAAAAAAACCAGCAAAAAACCAGAACACTACATGGTCCCTTGGCTTTTCAGGAAGCACAAAAAATAAATAATCATGAATACAACAGGAACTTTTTTTTTGTCCGATATGAAGAGTAATGACTTCCCTGCTGCTGCCTCAGGCTTATTTGGAGCTGGCAGCATCTTGGGAGGGTTTGTTCTCCATACACCAAGTGATGTTTGAAGCGTTTCTGAACGCCCAGGAACATGAACAGCTCAATTTAAATGCAAGTGAAAGCAGCAGTTACCCGGGGTCCTGGGAAGGTGAAGCTGCCTAGAGAGGATATATTTAGTGTTGCAATTGTGTTGGCACGCACAGCCCCGGGTTTGTGACACAAAATGCTGGCTGTGTCCCCTCTGTGACTGCACCACCAGCATCACACTTCCCCACTGACCAAGTACAGGAACCCACGGCAGGAATTTGAACCAGGTGGCTTTTAAGGTTCCTTCCAACCAAACTTGTCCTGGCAGCACTTAAAACACAGGCACAAACAGCTCCTGACATTAGCACACCTCCTGTCTACGCCACCCATCAAACCAAGGATTCAAGACAATCTCAAGACGTTTTTCCATCCATCTCTGGCCTCTCTCTCCTGTTGCATGGAAGGTTCTGCCCCAGCTGGGCACCTGTGGCCCAGTTCAAGGCTTGGAGCCTGGTCCAGTGTGCCCTTCAGCACCTCCACATCCACCTGGTCAATACACAGGGCCCCCCAACGACCAACAGAGTGCCCAGAGAAGCTGTGGGTGCCTCATCCCTGTCCAAGGCCAGGTTGGATGGGGTTTGGAGCAATGTGGTCTAGTGGAGGGTATCCCTGCCCATGGCAGGGACATTGGAACAAGATGATCTTTAAAGATCCTTCCAATCCAAACCATTTCAGGGTTTTGTGAACTAATCCAGAGAAACATTAGCCAGCACATTTTGGAGCCTCCAAGCTCATGAGACACCTCAGGACCTGCCAGGCAGCAGGAGATAAAGCTCTACCTCTGCTCCTGCATGGTAGGAAGCCAGAAAACACCCCCCTGAGCCAGGTCTGCTCCCACAGCATGGTCAGCCATGGCAGTCAGGGTCCTGGGGTCCCAGGGATGGGGGATTGAGGTGCTTCCCCTGCACCCCAGCAGAAGAGAGCAGCCAACTGGACTTTATCTTCTTATTTCAACCACTTCCTCCTGCAGTAAAACGCAGGCTCGGCACCACAGCTGTGACACAGGGTGGGGTTCCCTGTAGGTTTGGATTCTCCCAGGCCCCCCACAACTGGAGCTTGTGCCCCAGAGCTCAGCAGTTGGCAGTAGAGGTGGGTTCCGAGGGGCCCTGGGGGCTGGCACCCACCGCCAGCAGCACAGAGCAGCTCTGCTCGCCGAGCCCTGGCAGCGCTATCGCAGCAGCTCCATCTGCACGGGCACTTCTGACTCACAGTGCCCACGCTCCCCCCGGCCCCCCACCCTCCCACTGCACCAGCACCCACCACACAGGGGGCCCAGGGGGCTGAGCACCCAGCAGCCACCATCTGTGAGCCAGGGCCTCTGCAAGAAGCTGCTCCATGTGCATTAAGGCTATTTGGAAGTAGGGATTAAAAAAATAAATAAAAATCAAGCGTTATTCGGTCCTCACTGTCTCTACTTTAAAAAGATCTGGCAGGACCATCAAATGCCCCAGGGCAGCCACAGGCAGGGTAAGAATGTTCTCCATCACCAACTCGCACTGACAGACCTCCCCAAAAAGCCACCAGCAGCTCTTCCCCCACCGTAGCATCTCCAAACAAACACCCACTGGGCAGCACCAGGAGCCAGTCGGTCCCCAGGAAAGCAGCAGCAGCCCCAGGCATGGGGAGGGGACACCAGGCAGCCCCCAGGCCCCTGGGGAGAGGGCTCCGTGCAGATGTGATGCCTGCTCCACTGCAGGGGTGGTGGCACACAGGGGGGTGACACACCACGAGGTGACACGCCAGGGTGCCCCCACTGAGGCATCTCCACAGACCCACCAGACCGAAGAAAGGGGACAGACTGGCAGCCCACGCTGGGGGATGCCTGTCCCTGCCAGACCTGCTTTGGGCTGGCAAAGGAGCCCCAGCCACTGGTCCATCAGCAATCCCCTTATCAGGGCTAAGGAGAGAGCTCCCCTGCAGCTGCTGCACCTGCAGCCAGCAAGCACAAGGCAGGCAGGGCACTGGGAGGGCACGGCAAGGCAAGAGCAAACCACCCCTGAGCTGCTGCAGCCTCACCTCGCCCTCAGCCCCAGCCAACACTGCTAATTTGATGAGCTCCATCCTCCAAGGCCGTTCTCAATCCCTCCCTTGTGCTGCAGTGGGGACACAGGGACAGCAAACTCCCTGCAATGGAGCTGGGCAAGGCAGCAGGGGGGTCCCTGCTCATGTCCCCCTGGCACAGCCACATCCTGCAGCCCCACACAGCCCCCCAGATGCTCAGGACAAGACCCTGTTCCCACTCCTCTCATGTTTTCCACACAGACGGGCTCAGACCTGCACACCAGCCCCCTGTGGGGCATCCCCCAATTTGGGCAGTGTGGGAGGTTATCAGCAAACACAGCAGAGCCACGGCCAGGGACTCCAGTGGCAGCCAAGGCCCTGCCACACACCCAGAGGATGTTTGTCTGTCTGGAGCCAGGATTTGTCCTGAGCCACACACCAGGTCTGTGGCTGAGCAAAGGACAGACAAGACACCCCATGATCCCATGGAGAGCAGAGGCACAGAACCTGCTGGGAATTGTTCAGGGGACACTCATTAGGAACAAGTAGCTCCTTTTTCTCCAAATCCTGTTGGAGACCCAGGCTTGTCCCAGGGATGCATCTGATGCCCTGAGCAGGATCCAGCCCCTGAGCAGCACCCTCTGCACAACCCTGCACCTCTGCCAGCCCAGCTCAGCTCCCAGCCCTGTCACCACTGCCACCACTCCAGGAGGGGACAGCACCAACCCCTGCCTGGCAGGAACATGGCCGAGCTTCAGGCTCTCCCATGGCACTGAGGAGCTCTGGCTTTGCATAACTCAAGCTGGATGTTCACAGGGGAGGACATGCTGGGCTAGGAGACACTGTGGACCCAGAACAGCTCTGCTGAGGGTTCCCAAGGCCAGCAGCACCGCAGTGCCTGTGCCAAACCCACAGGACCTGCCAGGGGACAGGACAGCAGCCCTAGCACCGTTTGCAGGGGCAATTTGCTATTTTGGAAACACATCGTCTGTGCCAGGTGCTCTGTTACCTCCATCCCACAGGGCTGCCTCTCCAGTACAGACATGTCAGGGAAAAGGAGCAAGGGGGAGCACAGGACCAACACCGATTGCTGGTCCAGCCCCAGCTGCACCTTGGGGGGCTTTGGGACCACCTGGCACCTCACTGCAGCATGTGGGGCATGGAGGAGGGAGGCAGGAAGGGAGGGAAGGAGGATGCTCACTGTGGTGCCGAGTGCTCTGCTGGACCTCAGCCAGGAGATGAATGTTCACTTCCCAGGAGAGGTTTGCCAGCAGCACCACGAACAGCAGAGCCCCCAGCGCTGACCCTCGCAAGACGGGCGCTCCCACACTGCAGCCCCCACACACCGCACCGAGGGGAGCCGATTACACGGGGTTCTCTTGTTTTTCCTCCCTTGAAAACGGGCCATTATCTCCTGACAGGCTGGAGCGCTGTGTGTTATTACACAGCAACATCGCTGCCTTGAAGACATTCAGAGGGTTGCAGCTGGCAAGATCGCTCGTGTACTTGGCCCTGCGTTTGATGCTCTACGGATAAGATATTAAAATAACATTTCCAGCACGCAGATTTACTGTGTATGCTCGCTCCTCGCACTCCAGCCGGGGCCGTTCAGAACAAGGGTTTATTGATGCTGCCAGGCAGGCAGCACCGAGCGTGGTGCAGGAGTCACCTTGCTATAGGAGGGAGGGAGGGAGGGGACAGCTCTGTCCCTGCCCCCGGGTCCCCGAGGGAAGCTCTGCCATGCAGCACGGCAGAGGATGCACTCAGAACCCTCTCCAAGGTGATGGCCATGGAGAGGGGGAGCACAGATGCACCAGCCCTTGGCCAAGGTTAGCAGGGAAGGTGGGAATCAGACACCACCTGCAGTATCACATTAAGGGAAGTGTCTTAAAACACGCTGGTGGGGAGGAAGAAATCAAACCTGCTTAGTATTTTACCTTTTTTTGAAAATAATTAACATTTAGGTGTATTTGCTTTTACCAAAGCTATCAGAGTGCTCGGCTTCCGCTTCCTTAACAGAACTCCATCAACCCAGGAATTGAGTTTGCTCTTCTTGGACAACAGTCCTGTGCAATTACACACCACCGGCTTCAGTGAGAACATTATCTGGGCTGGCAGCTTTCGGAGGAGGAGAAGAGAAAAGAGGAGAGTCCTTTTATTTACATGGAGCTCTGCAAAGAGCTTCCCTGGCTCACATTCCCCATCCACGTCCCTGCTGGCCAATATGACTTTATTAATGTTTACGATATGCCCTACTTTTTAATGTGGCTCCGTCCCGGTGAAGGAATCCATTTGCATTTTTAATGAAATTTGGATAAGCGATTTATCCGATCCCCGGCACATCAGGCTCCAAAACCCTCACACAAAGAGAGCCCAGGTACTGGTAGCCCCTGAGAACATCCTGCCACGGCTGCTCCAGCCCCAGTGTCACCAGAGCAGCCAGAGGGTGTCATTCCATGCCAGTTCTGGGCTGCTGCAGCTGGCACAGCACCCGCACCATCCCTGCCATCGCCACCTCGCCCAGAGGCAGCTTTACATCCAGTCTATTTTAGTAAGGCAATAAAGGGGAAAGCTCCATACATAAGAGACTAAATGGGACAATAAAAAATCTGTGAGCTCGCCCGAAATGTCTCCCAGCTGTTCTGCAGCACTTTAGAGAACCAAAATAGGGCAAATTTCAGAAATACTGAGTTTTGCTTGTGTATTCCCAGCAAGTCTCTCCAGTTCACATTGGCCTCTTCCCGTTTCCTCTTTGCTACACTGATACTGTCATTTCAACCTCTCTGCTGAGCCGTAAGGAGTTGTCAGCAGAGCTGGGAGGAGAAGGAACAGAAGCTTCTCGTAACTCCCTGGAAGTTGCAGCCCCAGCTCCTACAGCAGCCCCAGCCACGTGCCCACCCTCAGTACCAGGCAGGCCATGCCAGCTCCTCCACAGCAAAGCCTGCTGTGACATCCAGTTTGATTTTTGGAATAAAAACCTGATGTCCAGTAGAAGAGATGCTCACCCTTCACCTCTGACTTGCTACCAGGCCAAGCCATCCCACTGGGGCAGGAAAATGAGCTGCAGGATGAAAAATTCCAGCCCAGCTCCCAACAACCTTTCCATGTGGAATTGACCCTTCCCCATGGAGAGGGGCACAGTGCAGCATCCCCACAGCATCACCTCCACCAGGGCACCTCACCTACCCTGCAACACCTCCCAGCACCTGCAGAGCCCAAGGAAAGTCACAGAAAGGTCCCCAGACTGCTCTGCACAACCACCTCTTGCACATCCCTGCAGAAAGAATCCTGTTCCTGGGACCTTAAAAGCCATCTGGAATTGTTAGGAATGAAGAAGGCACAAACCTCAACACCCCATCACCACCGAGGGGATGCTCTCCCACAGCCCAGGCAGTTGCTGCCCCACCATGCTGCCTCGAGAGCTCTCACAAAGCCACCCAAATGCTCTTGGAAACATGAACTTGTGTCCATTTGAAGCTTTTGGGGTGATAAAACCCCTAAAAGGGGTGCCTACCCAAGCAGATCTTGTTTTGACCCCACTTTCCAGCCTGTCCCTCACCGCCATGCCCCACTGCCCATCCCGAGGGTGCCCACCAGCACACCCTGCCCCTGGCATCCAGCTGCCACCTTCTGCCCCTCCAGAGCAGCCCCAGCCCAGAACCAGCCTCAGCCCAGAGTGGCAGCTGCTCGGGGGCGGCTTTCCATTTCTGCACGCACAGCACCCGCTCCTCAGCACATGACCGAGTAATAAATATTTGGAAAGATCTGTTATTTTTACATAAACAGCCATAACACGTTGCAGAGGCTGGGGAAGGAGCCTGCTCCTCCCTGCTGAGCCCCGGGGTCACCTCCTGCTGCCCCTTCCTCACCTGCCCCAGCACCTGGAGAGGGACATCTGAGGGATGGGGGACACAGGACTCGCTCATCCCAAACCAGAGAGGCTGCTGGTGCTTCACTCTGCATCTCAAACAGCCCCTCTGAAGCTCCCCCAAAGTTTAGCCAGAGCCCAGCACCTGAGAACCCCTTTACACCTCTCCCATCTCTCTTTTCATAAAATCATGGACTGGCTGAGGTTGAGAGGGATTCCTGGAGACCCTTCTGTGCAAGGAGCAGGTGGCTCAAGCAGGGCCACCCACTCAGGACCAGCCCCCTCTTGGCCACGGGAGTGCTGGAACATGGAAAGCCTCAGGCTCATGCCCTGGCTGCTCCCATCACACAGCATCAACAGCAGCCTGACAGATCTGCCAAAGAACCCAGAGACCCCCACACACAGCTCGGGGCTGGAAGGAATTCAGTCCCTCTGTAAATCCCTGCCTGTCCCACGGGAATCCTGGGAATGAGGGAGACTGGAGCTACCAAAGAGGAGGCAGGTTCAGCCCAGGACTCCAACTCCCTTGCCAGCCACCCCCAGGGAAGCACTTCTCTGCCTCTCAGACTCCAGGAACAAACACACCCACCAAAAGGTGCTTCCCCAAAATTCCATGGTTTGCACCCTGTCAGGATAATTCACTGCAAACTGGTTCTCAAATAAAGTACATTTCCAGGGCTGCATCTCCTTCTCGAGTGCCTGTTTTTTGTGTTCCATCATCCTGCCTCCCCTCCCACCCTCACTGGGCACTCTGCTGGGCCATGGCCCAACGTGACACCCACTGCCTGCGTCAGCCTCTTCCAACCTGGGGGCCGTTCACAATAATTACCTGATAATCCCATTTCATTATAATATTATTTTGGATGGCAAAGGCTGAGCCCAGCACATTCACATCACTAATGGAATTACAGCTCCTTCTGCAGCCCCGGATGCTGGACCTGCTGTGTCTCCACCTCCACGAGCCGTGGGGATGAGGCTGCAGCTCCAGGGCTTTGTCTTTGCTCAGGGAGCAGCTATTGCCACCCACACCACCTCACTCTGGCTCCAACTCCAACCTGCA
This sequence comes from Campylorhamphus procurvoides, assembly GCA_013396655.1. Lineage (NCBI taxonomy): Eukaryota > Metazoa > Chordata > Aves > Passeriformes > Dendrocolaptidae > Campylorhamphus > Campylorhamphus procurvoides. The sequence continues at coordinate 223,394 of WBMV01001491.1, forward strand.
AACACCTCCCATGCCATGATCCCCTCGTGCAAGCGTCCCTACACATCCTCCAGCTACAGCTTTAGAGAGCTACAGGCTCACACAGCACCCAGTGCTACCCAAAAGTGAGGCAGGGATGACTAAAAGAGGACACTGATGCCACCCCAGCCTTTTTCTCTCCAAGGTTAGTGTTTACAGACCCACAGCCCCTGCGCCCTGCCAGCCCCTGGCACTCAGAGCTGTCCCAGGTCACATCCTGGCATACAAGGACTGTCATTTCAGAGCACTTCTTTTCAATGAAGTTATAACCCAACATGAATGGGTTTTGTTGCTCTTTTCAGGGAGCAGGTTCCCAAAGGAGTGGGAGTGAGCAGGGGAGCCCTGAGGAGCACAGGGGGCTTGGGAAGGGCTGTGGAGCTGCAGTCCCAACACACAGCCCTGGTTCTCATCCTCACCTGAACAAGGCACTGCCAGGCAGGTTTGGAAAGCAAGCTCCAGGGAGCAGAACAACCTCTCAAGTTCTTGTTCTGAAGCTGCAGTGCCTGTTCAAGGGGGCCAAGTTCACCAAGAGCCCAGATGAATTTCAGCTGGGCTAACACGACTGAGGAACAATTCCTCCTTCCTTGCTCTAAGTCCAGGATTTGGCCTACATAAAATCCCATCACTCTTCAAGCAAGCTGCTGCCATCCCTCCAGTGGGGAAGGAACATTCTGGATGGTGTTTGTTAAAAAAAAAAAAAGAAGTAAAAAATAGAGCAAGAGCTTTTAGCATCACCTCCATCCCACAAATTACAGGCTGGCTAAAGGCCTCCCCTCCTGTACCTGCCACTGGTGCACCTGACAAAGGCATCAGCCCCTGCAATGGCAGTTTTATAGAAAAATATCCAAATATCAATTGATGCAATATTGGAAGGCAAAATACTCTCTATGGCAACCTGAAAGGTCTTAATTATCCATGCAGGTGGCATAGCAAGCAGCCCCACACACACTGAGCTGGTAAACTGGGCTTTTGATAGTGGGTATTGAGGGGAAAAATCCCATTCAACTCCTTGAGAGTTCAGGCAGCACCTTCATTAGGGCAAGGTATTCTTGAACTCCCTGCACCACCCCAAAACCTATTATATTTGTGCCTTAAAATCCATCTGAGTGTTTTAACTAGGAGGGAGCTGGGAGGAGAAGGAATTAAATCAGGTTTCCAACCCAAGAGCGCCCGTTCCCGTAGCAACAGCAGCATCGCTGGCGCCGATGGAGGGGATGCTGCATTCAGAGCCCGCTCTCACCCGGCACCCAGGGACACCAGAACCCCCATGGCACGGCCAGCACTGCGCCCAGGGGGCTGCAGGGGTCACAGAATCCCAGGAGGGTTTGAGCTGGAAGGGATCTTAAAGCCCATCCAGTCCCACCCCTGCCCTGGGCAGGGACACCTTCCACTAGCCCAGGTTGCTCCAAGTCCTGTCCAGCCTGGCCTTGGACACTCCCAGGGATCCAGGGGCAGCCACAGCTTCTCTGGGCACCCTGTGCCAGGGCCTGCCCACCCTCCCAGGGAAGGATTCCTTCCCAACATCTAACCTAGATCTTCCCTTTGGGTTTAAAGCTGTTCCCCCTTGTCCCATCACTATCTGTCCAGGTAAAAGTCTCTGAGGGAAAACAAATCCCAGTCCTGCAGAAATCCCAGTGCACAAACCAGCTGGTCTTTAAAGACATGCTCTGGTGGCTCAGAACAAAACAGAGGGGCCAGTGGCATCTGCAGGGAGGAGAAAGTGTTTAACCACCACTGAAACTGTAATTGTCTCCAGGGAAAAAGCATCCAGGTGGGGCACACACAAATCGAGAGTTACTGGTGTACGAACATCTCCTTTGGGAATCTCCAGCTCTCCAGTGAATTCCTGACCAGCCAGTAAGACAGTGCTTAGACATCATTATTTCTACAGATACAACAACCAGAAGCAAAACCACCAATATTAATCTTCAGCAGAAACAGCCTGAAGCCAACTTCCAGCACAAATTTGCTGAGTGGCTCTGGAACAGGAAAAGCTCATTTTCAATCCTTGCCTGGGAGGGTGGGCAGGCCCTGGCACAGGGTGCCCAGACAAGCTGTGGCTGTCCCAGCCCTCAAAGTGTCCAAGGCCAGGAGCAGCCTGGGATAGTGGAAGGAGTCCCTGCCCATGCCATGCCCCTGCCCAATGCCCTGCTTGGAACTGGATGGTCTGTAAGGTCCCTTCTCACCCAAACCATTCCACAACTTGGTATCTTTCCTTCCCCCAGCACTCCTGTTCCTGGCAAACACTTTCCATGGGATTGTTTAAAAGATCCAAAGTTTGTGCCATGTAGGTTTGGGTACATCTGAGTGCAGAGAGACAGGAACACAGTTCTGCTGAGCTCTGCAAAGACACCTGGGGAGACAACACCTCACCATCCACCGTCAGCTGCCCATGAGGCCACCGAGATGTGGCTGTGAGGAGCAGATGGAGGACTCCAGGTTCTTACAGGAGCGTGCCAACCAGCCCAGCAGACTGAGGACAGGAGAGATGCAGCAGGATTTCCAGAGCTTCAGGCAGGTTGCAGCAGTGCTGATTTGGAAAGGACAGACCCACCACTGCATGCAACAGCATTGGAGTACCATTGGCACACCCTTCCTAGAACCATTCCTGCTGCAGGAGCATGGCAAGAGACAGGCCCATGGAAAGCCTGTCCACTCTGTCCATCCCTGATATCTGCTGAGTGTCAGCACTGGCAGAGCCCCTGTGGGTTCACACAATGACATTCACCTTCGTCACAGCCCTGAACCACCATCCCCATGCAATCTGGGTTCCCACCTCCCCGCCCAGCCCCAGGGCTGGTGCTTTATACAACCCCAGACCACGTTCAGCAGATCAAGGGAGCTCCTCCTGCACACCCCCACACCTTCCATCAGAAAACCCTCCTACAAATTTTATTAGCAGCTTCTAGTAACAAGTCTGGAGCAAGGAATTCTTGAGGCAAAGGCTGGGGATGAGCCCTGCTCCCACGCCCTCCCGCTGCTCCTCAGCACCCCTGGGAACCGTCCCGAGCTCTTCTCGCCCCCGCTCAGGAGTTTCACCACAGCCCTTGGATCCTCCACCATGGAAGAAGCAGATGGATCATTCCACGTCAAGGGAAAGACGGACCGAGTCAAAACAGAGAAGGATGGCTTTGAAAGGGCCCGATTGCGGGGAGGGTGCCGGGGATGACAGAACCAGGCAGCGTCCCCAGGGACACAGCTCAAGACAGCTCTTCGCTCACTCGAGTACAGAAGTGGGAGAGCAATTAGGAGCTTCTCCCCCTTGCAGCCTTCCCACTCGCCAACAGCCTCCCTGGTGCCGCAGTGCCGAGCACGGATCCAGCACAGCACAGCCCCAACCAACCCCTCCTGGGGGCCTGACCCTCTGAGCGACCTGAGGGGACAGGCAGAGGCTTCAGAGGGTGCCATAAGGCTGGGGATGGAGCTGCTGCCTGGTCTCACCAGTGGCCAAGTCAGGCTGGTGGAGAGCCACGGCTGCCAAGAGCAGAGCAGCCCCACGACAGTGGCAAAGGAGCTGCCCAGCCCCGGCCCCACAACTAACATGGGGCTTTCAAACCAAGCAGGTGCAGAGCAAAGGCTGCCCAGCAGCACAAGGAGGTGGCAGAGGAGCACAGGGCTGAGGAGGTGTGGAGCTCCTGAGGTCCCAGCTGTCACCACAGCCCTGTGGAGAGGTCCAGCCTTGGCTTACAGATCCTGAACCACCCGCATAAGAAACTGTAGCACAACAGGGTCAGTCTAACTTGACCATGATGTCCCAGCTGAGAAAGCAAAGGAGGTGAACCCCATGGTGCTGATGGAGAGGATGCAGGAGAACAGTGCTCCAGCACCACAGGAAGAGGATGGACAGAGCCAGAAACCACACAAGGCAGCAAGGAGATGATGAGCCCAGAGATGCCCTGGGAAGGGAAGGATCCTGACTGTTTGCCAGGGGAATACCCAGGGGCTTCAAACCTTGGTCATTCAAGAGCAACCATGTGCCAACCACTTCCCTTCTACTGTAGGATTTCAAGGAGCAAGACCTGAGAGCAGCCAGACATGGGGGGTCCAGGCTTCACTGTGCTCCCAGCTTGGCACCTTGTATGTGACTGCCAGCACAGCCACTGCTCCTGCCCCAAAAACTGCTCCTTGGAGCAAGGATAGGCAGGACCTTGCCCAGGACACACTGTCACACCACAGCATGAGTGCTCAAGCCCCACCAGCCACAAAGCAAGACAAAGTCAGGCTGGTTAGTGAGAACCTCCCAGCTCTAGAAATAGCTTTGGGGAAGTGATACTACAGGCAGTGCTTCAGGGCACATACAGGGACTCCTTGGGGCACAGCTCCTGGCACTGCAGCAGTTCCTGCTCTCCCACGGGCACCAGCAGGACCTTAGGACTGGAAGTGCATGAGCTCAATGGGCAGCTCAGATCCCAAAGCCCCCGCTGAGCAAAAGTGCTGCAGGAAAAACAAGAGAAAGCTGAGGATGCAGTTGCTGCATCTCCTCCACCTCCAATCCCGTGCCCTTTTAGCTACTCAGAGGGGAGTGGAGCCTGGCCTTGGCTTCCCCCAAAACCAGGCCCCCAGCACAGCCTGGCCAACACCAGTGCACTGCCATCCTCCCTCACTGGATTTCTGCTCCTCTGCCCTGCCACGAAGTCATGAAGTTACCAGAGAGCTGGAAGTGAGTAAGCACAGTAAACAACAGCCTAAGAATGCAACTAATTCAAACTCTTCACTCAAGCCAGCATGTTCCAGCATACCCAGAACCCCAAACAGAGCCAGTGGCACCAGTGGGATGCAGCATACAATCCCAGGACATTGGCTCCTGTCTCCTGCTGCAGACTGCATGAAGAGCAAGTCCATCACACACAAGTCAGGGACTGTGTTCCTCACCAGACATCAGAGATGGGCTTTGAGAAGTTTTACTTCAGCCCCACGACTGCAAAAGTCCTCCTTAATTGGGGGAACCCCTGAAGCCACCACCAACCCAGCAAGGGCTGGTTGTACAAGACAGGACAAACTGGGACTTGGCAGCAGTGAGTCAAACCAGCAACAGAAACGAGCTGGGACTCCCCTGCAGGTCATGCAGGAGCAGCAGGTCAGCCAAACACCTCACTGCCTTTAACACATTTACCCTCTCCTTCTCTTTTTCAGAGGCCAGAGTGCAGGTTGCTGACCAAAACTAAGACACCTCAAGGTCACACAAGTGGCTTCTGGCAGAACAAGGGATCCAGGCACTTTCCAGGTCCAAAAGCAATGCCTTAATGAGGACTGAGCAACTCCCAGAAACTGGGCAGGACCTCAACACTTCACTGTCACTGACTGGTGCTGCTGGTGTTATGGAAATGCTGTGCCAACAGATGGTGGGACAGCAATTTGCAGGATGATCCCCACAGGGGACAGGAGGGGAAGGCTGAAAAGAGGAGAGTGTTGCTGTGACTGTTCCCAGGCATCCCATGGGCACAGCAGGTGGAACAGGGCTGGTGTGGCCCTCCACCACCAGACACAAACCAGGCAGACCCCTCACTGAGACCACAGAATTATTAACATTGGAAAAGCCCTCTGAGCCCATCAAGTCCCACCATTCCCCCAGCACTGCCAAGGCCACCACTAACCCATGTCCCCAAGTGCCACATCCACATGGCTTTTAAATCTTTCTCCAGGGATGGAGACTCCATCACTGCCCTGGGCAGCTCTGCCAGGGCTGGACAACCCTTTTGAGAAAGGCATTGCTCCTAACATCACCAAATGGGTGCAGAAGGCACCTTCCCAACCCCACTGACATCCCCACGGGCTGCTGGGCCAGCCCAGAGCTGCCTCACAGCCCAAACCAGCCTGCTCTGGAGCTCGGGAGCATGGCCGGGAGAAGGCATTTGAATCACTAACTTACACGACTAAAAAGCATTTAGTTAAACCCTCTCTGCTGCCAAGAGCATTTCCTTTATGCAGCTGAGATGGAAAAGGAGCATGAAATCAAATGCAGTCAGAGCAGTGGGCAAGGAGGGCAGCAGAGCCTGGCTGTGGGCACGGCTGGGGCAGCCAGGGATGTCCCCACCACAGCAGGGATGCCCCCCCCACAGCAGGGATGCCCCCCCCACAGCAGGGATGCCCCCACCACAGCAGGGATGCCCCCACCACAGCAGGGATGCCCCCACCACAGCAGGGATGCCCCCACCACAGCAGGGGAGAAGGGAGATTTAGGAAAATTCTGGAGCACTTGTTTTGGCATTAAAACAGAACAGATGCTGAACACTTTATCCCTTTTCACCCTCCCAACCAAGTAAGGCAAACAAGATTCAAGCCCCTATAATGGATTTATTATTTAATACCAGTATACAACAAGCCCCAGCTCATGCTAACAAAGTTTGACAGAAGATAAGTTACCATCCAGCCACCAGCGCTGCAAGAATCACACCAGACAATTAAACAGCCCTTCCAAAAATAGCCTACCTGACCTGCTACCACTCCTGACTATCAATCCAGCTCTCCCTGCAGAGAAGCTGCTACAGTTGAGTCAAACCTCAAAATACTCCCTCAAAATAGAGCTGAACCGGTGCCGTGTCTGTAAGTGATCCTCCCCTTCCTCAATTTAGATTGCTCAGAAACCTTCACAGAGAGAAAAATCACTACGTGTCAAGGCAGAGCAGAGACAGATATTGAAGGCAACAACACCAACAGTGGAGGGAAGGCTGCAAAGCCCCGGGAGCAGCGAGAGGGAGCTGAGAGGGAGGACGGTGCCCAGGCATCACCAGCACAAGGTCACCGGGGAGCTCACAAGGTTTGGCAGGGAATGAGGAGTTTGAAGCCTTGAAAGCTCATCTCGTGGTGCTTTCCACTACTTTTTCTCTCTCACACATGGGAATGCCATGCAGCACAGACTGGCTGCCTGTGTGGGCACGTGGGGCTCTGTGTGCACCCCCCGTGCTGCCTCCCCCACGATCTCCCCTTGGCTCTGCCGGTTCCCAGCTCCTTCACAGGGTGCTGTTTCACACCAAGGAGCTGATCCTCAGCTGCTGAGGGTAAGGTGGGCTCTGTGCCACGGTGCCACAGGCTCCTCATGGCAGGTTTTGTAACCCCTGCTCTGCCTTGCTTCACCCCAAAGCCTGCCCAAGCTACACTTGCCTTCCAGCTCTTATGGCAACAGTGGGAAAGCTGTGCCTGAGGAGCCACCCATGCTCCTGGATCCAGAATCATAGAATGCTTTGGATTGGAAGAGACCTTAAAGCTCATCCAGTTCCATCCCTCCTGCCATAGGCATGGGCACTTTCCATTAGAGCAGCGTGTTCAGAACTCCATCCAACCTGGCCTTGCACACTTCCAGGAAGGACCAGGCAGTGCCAGGTGCATCCTCACACTGGGCTGGCACAGCCTGCCACGAGCAGCAGTCCTGTGGGAAGGCAGGGCATTCTGTGATAGCGAGCTAAACCACGCAGGAAAAGGTTGTAACTGGGTATGGTGACACCAGAGAGGCTGGATGTCACCTCCCCCAGACACAGATGAGTTACCCCATGCTCCATCAGAGCAGGATCCTTCATCAGTCACATAGATGCAATTAACCTCAAAAAAAAACCTATTTTCACACACATTACACAGAAACCTAAATAAAGGACTATTTGATTCTTCATTTAAGCCCTTAGATTTTTTTACAGGCTGTATGATTTTCATTCCTCCACCAGTGAAAGTCTCTTACAGGACGTTACTCCACAGTTTCCGTGTTGCTTCAGCACAGCCCTGCTTACAAAACCTGGGCCACAGAGCTCCACATTGTGACCCAGGAAGGGACCACTGAAACTGTCCTGCCAGGATGTGCCACCTCGTGTCCAGCTCCCCAGGAGCAGAGGGGACACCAGAGCTGGCAGATGCCAAAGGACAGACAGCATGGTACAGGAGCCAGAGGCTTTGTAGGAGACAAGCAGCATCCTGATCAGGCAGTTCCACCTGGAACACGCTCATTATCCCATCCCTCCTTCCCCTCTGAAAACAGCCACAAAGCAGCAGTCACTGGGATGTTACTGGGAGCACAGCTGAGCTCTGCTCACATCAGGGAACAGCACATGGCATCGCCAAAGAGCCCCAGTTTGGCCACGCAGAGGTCCGAGGTTCCTACCAAAATTTGCCATCACCAAGTACAAACACGTGGATTTGAGTGTCTAAACAGACTCCCCCATCAGGTCTGACTGTCCTTCCAGAGCATCATCCTGCAGGCTGCCCTGCTCCCACCCAGAGCTCATCCCCTCCAGCAGCTCCTTCCCCCATGGCCACAGAGCAGGCTGTTCACTGCACACCCACCAAACACCAGGAGCTTCAATAACGGAGGAAAAGTGGGGTTTTATCCAGGGCATCACAAACTATCACTTTTCTGAGCTATTTCAGCACAGGTTTGTACAGTCTCACTGGGCACAGGCATCACTCCCTGCACTAGCAGCATCACCCCAGTGCTCCCAGCTGGCTCTGCCAGAGGACCTGCCCAGCTCCTGCTCCCACCAAGCATCAGTATCAGCAAGACCGAGCCATGAGCCCCCACGATTAAGCTGCTCGTTCCAGTGTAATGGCTTGGCAGGGCCTGGAGAGCAAATAAAACCTGAGCAGGACAAGACCTGAATGTGCAATAACCCGATCAAAGGCACAGCTGTCCTGACAGGCAGCCACCTCCCACAGCCACTGCAGAGCAATTAGGAGCCCAACCATCTCCACAGCAGTAGAAGATGAGATATGAGCTCTTTGTTAGACATCCATTGGTCCTGGCTCATTAGAGGCAAAGCACATCAAAACCAATGGCAAATAAACATAAGCAGCAATATCCACATGCAGACACTTCCAGTACTAAAATACCAGGTGATTCCACAGCTCCAGCATTCCCAACACACAGAACGTGCCCATCAGCCCTTCTACACTTCAGGATCACAGACCTGCCCCAGAGGTTTTATGACTAAGAGAAACTGCTTGGCCCCAGCTCTCCTGAAATGTTGGGTTTAGCCTTGTAATAAATGGACAGGTCATAAGAGCTCCCCAAAATCCATGGGATGTTCTAACAGCAGAAGAGCATGATCCTGAGATTGCCCATCCCAACTCAGGTGCCTGGTGGCACCAAGCCACAGACACCTCTGGTCTGGCTCCAGCCCACCAGCATTTTTGTTTCCTAAACTGTCGTTCCCAAAGCCAAAAGCTTTAGCACCCCATGCAAGTCAGCAGGGAGCTGACAGCTATTATTTTAGGAGTCTCCATATGGGCCCATTGCAGCATCTTGCCACTCTAATTTAGGGCACAGGCTGACGGGGAAGGGATGCTGCTTCCACCCCCAGGGGATGTTGATCTTGGAGAATCTTCCAGTCCCTAAGAGGGCTCCAAGAGAGCTGGAGAGTGTCTTCAGCAGCTGTGGCTTCCCCATCCCTGCAAGTGTTAAGGCCATGTTGAACAGGGCTTGGAGCAGCCTGGTCTAGGGAAAGGTGTCCCTGCCAGGCAGTGAATTGCATGGTCTTTATGATCCCTTCCAACCCAGCCAGCACCACCACCCAACTGGTCCCACAGCATTTCCCTGAGTGTCCCAGCACAGGGCAAGGATGGCAGCCCAGCCTGGGAGCCTTTTGCTTATGCCTTTGGAAGGGACCAGATGGGCCATGTTATTTTGAACCCCCTCTAAGTGCTGACACAACACTGCTCTCTCACATGACTGTCCTCTTGCTTTTTAAAGAAGTTTTCTTGTTTCACTCTGACATGGTGGAAGCAAAATTACAGTCAACACAGCAGCGATAAGGGAGGAACTTGCTGCAGAGCCTGAGCGAGGCCCCCGATTCAGGAATAAGATAAGACAGCAAGCCAGACAGCAAGGAAGGGGCCCCCAGTCCTGGGGGGATGCAGGGCAGCCCCCCCACCCACAGCACAGAATGCTTGCTGCCCCCAAAGCCCCAGGGAGCAGGAAGAGGTCCCCGAAAGGGTGAGACAACCACAACTACAAGTTGGTTATGTCGTAGAGCATCCAAAACCAGTCAGCAGGTACCTGCTGGAGTCGGTATTCCTTTGCAAGAATCCCAGCCTTATAATTTCTGCAATTAAAAAGGGAGTTCTTCTACCGTGAGCTAAAATAGAAGTTTTTGTCACAAATTACCAGCTTTCACTCCCCTCATACCTGAGCTTAAACTGAAACTTAAATGGAAATTTACAGGAGAATGAGAAAGTGAGTCAGCCTGCCCTTCCAACAGGCTTTTATTTTCATCCTTTCGGCCTCAGTTAATAGTAACAGCAGAGAAATTAAGTTGATTGCAAATTTATAAAGCCCAGAAGAGGCGAGGAGGTTTTGGAAGGGACTCCACCACACCAGGAACCCTTGGCAGCACCAGAATCTGCTGCTGGCCAGGGATGCTGTGCTGGAGCTCCTGTCCCCATCTCAGCAGGGATACAGGGAGGGCTCCCCACTCGGTGCCACCCCTTGGGACCTGCCCCACAGCAGGAGGTGCTGCAGTGTGTTATGTCACCCCTGTTACCCCATTTTCCCCACCCACACAAGCAAGTGATGCTCACACCAGCCTGAGGAAAGGGCTAAAATGACCTAAAAGATAAATAAGCCTCTTGCCTCATAACCTGTTTGGCCAAACTGCAGTCAAGAGAAGGTAGAGGAACTCAGCCTTCACAAGTGTGGCACAGAGTCCAAAACAGCCAGAGATTTCCAATTTCCATTTGGGAAAGCGACAGCAACCCCTTGCAGTGAAAGCCTCAATGACAGCAAAGCAATCCCCCCAGGCTGCAGGGCAGGACCCGGCAGGGTGAGGAGCTGCCCCCCAGCAGAACCAGCCCCAGGCTCTCCACACACAGCCCAGGGACAGCCAGTGAGGCCCCTCCATGGCACAGCACAGGAGAAATGGTCACTGCTGCCCAACACAAACCCTGGTGGCAGAGCTGCTGCCCTCCAACACCCACCCAGCGCTGCCCTCACCTCCTGGGCAGCACCAGTGGGGAGTCTGGAGCAAGAACCAACCCAAGGGAATGGAGCCTTATTGTCATTTTGCACTTGTGCAAGCTGACAATGCGGGAGAAACAAAAAAAAGAAGTGTCCAAAACACATTTCAAAGGGCTCAGGATCCATTTCCGAGCACCTCATTCCCCAGCAGCAGCAGAGCTGAGGTTCAGGAGATACACAACAAAGCTTTCTACCTCACTACGTGTCTCCTGGGTATTCAGGTCAACAGAGGGGCTGCTGGTGGAGCAGAAAAATCCTTTTAGGTGTATAATAAAAGAGAATTTAATTGTACTCCAAGGTGAAGAGACACCAGCCATTTGTCATGCAGCATTTGCTGACAGGACATGTCCACAGTCCAGCCCAGCCCTCGCCTCTCTCACTGCGGAGCGAGAGCTGCAAACAAAGGGATTCAAACCCAAAGTGTTTGGCACCAAGACAGATATTCACCCAGCTGCAGAGAGACAAGAAATCTGAACCACAGCTTAAAGTTATTTTAGAAAAATTCTCCAAAAGGGTTCAGCACCCAACCAAAATGCAAATCCCCATCACGGTTTCCTGAGCAAATGAGCTATTGCTGCATTTTTTCCAGTCCGGCAGCATCTTGCTCTGAAGATCTAATAGCAGCCCTACTGAGCAGCAGCTAATTAAAGCCTCTCCTCCTGCCAAAACCCCAGATTCAGAGCCTCTAAATGACCCAGTAAGTGAGACTTTTTCCACCTCAAAAGCCCTGGGAGGCACTAGGTCAGCAGCACTGTCCTTGCCACTGCTGTGGCTGCAGAGCAGCTGTGCCCTTCCTGCCAGTGGCACCTCGGGCAGAGGCACCACGGACTGTCCCCTCTGTGCCCTCCCTGCCAATGGCACCTCAGGCAGAGACACCAGGACTGCCCCCTGCTCCTCTTACAGCCCCACCAGCCCCACTGCCAGAGGACTCTGGCCCTGAGACATCTCTCCACTCAGACATGCGAGTCAGACAAATTTGGAAGTTAATGGACTGAGCTCCTGGAGATGGTCCTTAGACCATGATCACACAGATGTGAATTGGGGCAGTTTTAGAGCCATTCCTGGGGCAGAAAGCAGCAGAATCTCCTGTAACAGATCGGGGGGTAGACAGACAGGTCCTTTTTGGCTCTTCTTCCCCTTGCACACAAGGATGTCCCCTCTTGGCAGCTCTGCATCCTCAGAAACCCACTGGCAATTAGAGCTGCTGTATGAAAGGGCACCTGGCTCCAGTTAGACCCCCCAAAGGCAAATTATTCCATCAAACTCTTCAGAAACCAAGGGAACATGGACATGTCCACAGCTCTCCCACCAAGACTGGCCTCCCAAGGTGCCCATTCAGAATCTGGAACAGGCAAAACCAAAGCCTCTACCAAAGCCCATCTCCCCCATCACGACACAGGGAAGGTGTCGAGCTCCAGACAGGCCATAAATAACCATTTGGGGGATTATTTCAAGCTGTGCATAAACCTTCCAGGTGACAAGACACTGACTTATCCTGAGAGACAGCGACTGCTGGGGACAGAGGGGCTCCCTCACTGTCCCCAAAACTGTGCTGGCACATGGGCACAGCCTGGCACACCTTCTGCTCTGTGCTGGGGACAGGGCATCTGCCTTGGACAGGGGGGACAGAGATGCACCGGTTTTATCCCTCAGGCAGCCTTCCTCCTCTTGGCTACGCTCAGTTAGAGGCAAGTTATGGAGTACTGCCAACTATTTTTCCTAAGCCAAGTTCAAATTGAAGTATTTAGTGTCATGAGTGCAAAGAAAGCAAAAAACCTAAACCCAAATTACTCAGCCTCTCGGGGCAGGCGCAATATTAACAACCTTGAGAAGCACCATCATTTTGCTTACAAGGCAAGTGCTAACAGTCCCCAGCAAGTAGAACAAGAAGCTGTAACCATCTCTGAATCAGCCTCTCCAAACCACCACGCTGAGAAAGGCAACAGATCTGGAGACACAGTAAATAATGACTTTGCACTGCGTCAGGAGCTAATCCACTCAGTGATGCAAATGAAATTCGTGGGCCACTTCCCCCTCACTCCGGCTTCTCACTGATATTATAAAACAAGCTTTGCACTGACTCCTGACTTCATCGCTATGTCACCACTGAAGCTGCAGGAAGCCATTCAGAAGAGTCAGGACGACTTTCACTCCTCTTCACAACCTCACTCTCTCATTCTTCTGCTATAATTGGAAATCATGAAAATGCATTTGTTCATGTGCTCAGAGTGTCAGCTATTGAATGTGCTTCTGCTCTCTGTTCAGACCATCAGAAGGAAGGTATTTCAGTGTTCCCCCCAAAGGTGAAGCTGTTACTGCTGCATCCTTTCAGATGGCAACAAAAGATTGGGAGGAATCAACCAGCAGGAGCAGCTGGAACGTACCAGCGTCACAGCACGAGGAAGAGGAGGAGCAGCTGAAGGCTGAGATTTAGACATCAGAATCTCTTTTAGCTTCCCTGCTGCTGACTAAATATCAAATGTAGGAAGACGGGATCAGAACTACAAGAGACTGAAGATTTTAAACATAGCATCATAGCATCCCAGAATAGTTCAGATTGGAAGGGATCTTAAAGCTCATCTCGTTCCAGCTCTCTCCCATGGACAGGGACACCTCCCACCAGCCCAGGTTGCTCCAAGCTCCATCCAATCTGGCCTGGGATGCTTCCAGGGCTGGGGCACCCACAGCTTCTCTGGGCACCCTGTGCCAGGGCCTGCCCACCCTCACAGGGAACAATTGCTGCACAATATCCCATCCAGCCCTGCCCTCTGGCACTGGGAAGCCATTCCCCTTGTCCTGTCCCTCCATCCCTTGTCCCAAGTCCCTCTCCAGCTCTCCTGGAGCCCCTTTAGGCACTGAAAGGGGCTCTCAGGTCTCCTTGGAGCCTTCTCTTCTCCAGGTGAACCCCCCCAGCTCTCCCAGCCTGACCCCAGAGCAGAGGGGCTCCAGCCCTTGGAGCATTTCCATGTTGTCCTCTGGACCTGCTCCAACAGATCCATGTCCACAAATGTGTCCTGACTGACAGCAGAGGCAGAGCCACCCCAAACAGGCAGCAGCTGCCCCAGCCCAGCAGCTCCCAGCATCTCTCTGCAGAAACACCAGTTATCTCCTCATTTTCCCAAGCACTCTCCAAAAAACATGCACTTCTTATCTCCTGCCTCGAGACAGAGAGCTTCCCTTGTTTCAACGACTGCTCCGGGGAGGCAGCTCCCACCCAAAGAGGAAAGCTCCAGCACAACAACTCTTTGGAAAAATCCAGATTTAAGTGGATGCAAAGAGCCAATTTACAGGGAGCTGGGCCATAATGATCCTCGGGTTTGCAAATCCAGTAATTTCCATGTACTGGAGCCTATTAATATTGGATCTTTTGGCAGGCACTGCCTTGTCCAGCTCGGATTAGCAGCAAGTATATTCTGCTTATCAGATTTAAACAAGATGTATAAATCTGGCACAAAAGCAAGACCAAATATGGAAGCAAATTATTTAAACTGACAAGATGTAACTCAGAAGTGTCAGGCACTCAGCAGCCAGTGCCCATCAGCTGGGGCAGAAAGGCCCCTGCCCTGGGCCACAGGAGTTAAATTCGGAAAGCAAGAGGTAACAAGGTCACTTGTGCTCACCCCAAACACTCCCTGATTCCAATATCACGCTGGATTGGATTTTTTTTTCTTTTTCCCACATAATAGGAAGAGCAGAATGGCTATAAACAGCTGAGGAAGGCAGCCCAAAAATCCCTGAAAAGCAAACAGCTTGAGCAGAGCTGCAGTAGTGCCTCAGGTCAGTGCCATGGCACAGAGCCCATGGGGCTGTGCTGGCCCCAGAGCCTGCCCAAATCCCCCTCCCCGCCACGGGGGACACTGAAAGAGCCACCACTTGGTCCAAAGAGCATTTCTCAGCAGCCAGAGCAGAGCAGCGAGTGCCCAGCCCAGGCTGCCCAGGCTGCCCAGCTTTAACAAGAGAGGCATTCCACGGACAGGAGAGAGCAGAGCCCGCTCCCAGGACCCTCTTCCCAGGAGGGGGACACTGAGTCCTACTCCGTTTGTGAGGAGCATCACACTGCAGACATGGGATCATCCTGCTGAGCCCACCCTGCCCAGGACACCGAGCCCAGTCTGCCCAGCCTGCCCATCACACGGTGCCCAGCACACAGTGTGGTGCCCAGCCTTGCCCAGCACACACGGTGCCCAGCCCAGTGTGGTGCCTGCCCAGCACACACCGTGCCCATCACACGGTGCCCAGTCTGCCCAGCCTGCCCATCACACGGTGCCCAGCACACAGTGTGGTGCCTGCCCAGCAGCTGCCGAGTGAAGAGCGGCGGCAGCAGCAGCTCCATCTGCCCCGATGCTGCGGGAGCAGAGCTGTCATGTCTCATGAAACGCATTTCCTTTCCCGGGGAATCAGCATCAGCTGTCGGAAGCGATGGCAAGGGCTGACTTACTGCGGCGAGAGGGACCTTGGGAGGGCTCCTCCTGCCTCCTCTCCTGTCAGGGAACAGGAATAACCCTGAACAGGAGGAAAAGGAATGTTGCTGGCAAGTTATTACACAGACTTCAGGTACCTACTCATAAAGAGAGCACTGTAATTTATTTTTCCAGTGGAGCCCAGTCTAAGGGCAGGATGGATAAACCCCTCACATCCTGCATCGAGGTAACTGCAACAGAACGGGACTGAGCACGGAAAAGCCACACAAACCACCTGCAAACAGGAGGAAGCTGCTTGACCAGAGCCATCCCTTCAGCTGCTCCAGCCAAACCTTGGCCACACACAGAGAGAACACACTTGGGGTGCTCGGAGCAGGAGCTCCCAGGGATCCCCTTCCCCCACGGGCACTCCGGGGGCTGCAGCAGCCGCTCACCAGTTCAAACCCTCGGCTCCTTGGGATGAGACACCGAGAGGGAACAGAGCATTCCCTGGGAGAGACCCTACAGCTGCTGTCCCACATGGTGCCCGCAGGGATCCCGATCCCCCGGTAAATCCAGCCAAGCTCTGGCTGCCCCTGCCCAGCTCTGGATGCAGCTCAGCAGGAGCAGGTCGTGGCTGGGAGCGCTGCCTCCCCTTCCCGGGAACAGCTACAGCCAGCACAGCCACTTCTGGGAATCGCTGCTGCTTAACACGAGCATTTGGTGACTTCCTGGTGCCAGCTGCACCACTGGAGCTTTCTTCCCGTGTCCCCACCCCTGCTGTGGCTTTTGGGGGGGAAAAATGACTTCCTGGTGCCAGCTGCAGGACAGGACCAGCCAGGGGCACATCCCTCCCCTCCTCTGCTGGGCAGCAGCCCCTGTGCCTGGGAAGCAGCCCATGATGGGGCTAAAGAGCTCCAGTTCCATTTTCACCTTCATCCGTTGCACCACTGCCTGGAAAACTCAGGCATTTACCATGTAATTTTATATCCCTGATGTTCCTATCACCTCTCTGCCTCCAGGGACTCCCGGCCAAGGCACAGAGGCCACCACCACCAGCCTAGCCCTGGATGGATAGAGGGGTTGGCTCAGAGCAGCATCCACAGCTGCCCTTTCCCTGGGCAATGTGAAACCCAAGGGGCAGCTCTTGCTTCTATCCCACTCAGGTCCAGGTGTCCCAGCCCCACAGCTCTGCTCAGGTACCAGGTGTGAGCACAGTGTGTCACCCCAGGGAGCCCTTGCAGGGTTCCTGCTCCAAGGAGAACAGTGGCTTTGCTTTCTGGATATGGGACAGCACCAACCCGGGGGATGATCAAGCCCTTGGCCAGGCCTCATTTCCTAAAGTATCACCTGAAAATCCTGGAGGGGCTCAGGAGCACTCCATGCTCTCTCTGCCCCCTGCCCTTGCCCAGTTATAGGGACAGCATGGAGGGGATTTGTGGGGCAGCACATAAAGCGACACCAGAACACGGCACCAGCAACCCAAGGCTGCACCCAGGATCCCCACACAAGAATTCCTGCTTCCCTGATTTGGTTTTATTGCCTTTTCCAAAGGTTTACTCTCAGCAAACCCCCAAAGCACAAGGAACACACTGCCCAAGGACCTGCATTACTCCTCCTCTACAGGGAGCTTCTTACTCACCTTTTCTGAACAGTTCCAATTTATGGACTTTCAGAATAATGATTCATGAAGCCACACTGGAGGGATTAATTGCTCCCTCCACCACACTCCGTGCTGCCCTTTGGGACTGAGCTGGACCACAGGCACACAAAGGCAACCAGCCCACGGTGGGGTTTGGCAGGTCCACAGCTCCCTGTTAACAGAGCACTAATCCTTTCCCAGCTGGCTCCTGCAGGAAAAATCCACACAAACACTTCTCCTGAGCAAAATCCCATCCCACCCCCCATTATAAACATCCTCTCTTGTTACCACACGACTCTAATCCAGAGCAGGGCACAGCACTTTCACCTTCCCCTCCTGATCACACACACACACACATTACAACGACGTGTTTGAAGCAGTCCTGCCCTTGGCTGAATTCTGGGCACAGCGAGAAGTTAATGTCTTAGTCACTGTGATCATGCGACTTATTTGCTGATAGACCCGATGGGGGCACGGATGGCACTGAGGAGCCTCTCCAGCCTTTTTAGGGTTTTGCCTGTTGAGCTGCAGGAGGAGGAGGAGCTGCTCTGGCTGGGAGGGAGGGCAGCAGCCCACCACAAGGGCTGGCACAACTCCTCTGCCCCGAGTGCCTACACAAAACCCCAGCAGTTAACAGACTTCACACCAAGTTTTGAGAGGAGATTCAACCCCACCTCCTGTTCTGCAGCAGATACTGAACCCTCGAGGTTTTGCTCGGTTTGTTTTGCAGCATCTTCTGCTGGTGCCAAGACAGGTGAGCATCCACCCACACCTTGCTGCAAGTGAGGATGCCCTACACACCCTGCCAGGAGCCTCTGTGCTGCAGGAATTTGTAGGATCACATGCGTGTGAGCAAGCAGGCATGCAGAAATGCCTGCACTGTTTGCTGAGGAGTCTCCTTAGAGACAGCCCAGGCATTAAATTCCCCGGGAAGACACAATAGTTGGAGAATAATTATGGCAGAGGATCATAGAGTGGGGTGGTGTAACCTCTGCAGCGGAGTCAGAGTTGAGAAGCACCAGGCAGATGTGCTGCAAACCCTCCTGCCACCCCAAGGCACCCATGGCACCCCTGACCCGTCTGCCCAGCCTCCTAATGCCAACACTGGTCCGAGCCGGGTACCCCAGGAGGGAAACAGATCACCCCATTATCCGACCCCAGATCATTTTAGGATGACAGCTATCTCCGGAGATAAGAGAGAAAAATCTACCCTGCTAACAGCAGAGGGGGAGGGAAAGAGAAACCACTTCCACTGAGAGAATCAAGCCAGCCCTTCTGTGCTGGATGGGGACACTGATGGGGCTGAACATACAGAGTGGTCCCTGCTGAGCCTGACAGCCTGGCCCCGGTGCTGCAGCAGGCTTGTGCAGCTCCAGATTTCCCCCAAAACATCTCCTTCCAAAACACATCTCCCTTCCCAGCCACTGCCCTGAGCCACAAGTCCCCAGCGCAGGAAAGAGTGGGATTAGGGAAGCCAGCTCAGGTGACAGGCTTTAACACCAGCCTGGGAAGGAGCCTGACCCTCAGCCCACCCCGTGAAGGGGCACATCTTCCCATGTGCCCTGCCAGCTCTGTTTTCACTCGGTGCTGCAGGAGCCCAGCCTGTCTGTGCAGTGCAGGGCCCAGAGCCACTTCCCTTTTCTATTTGCACCTGCTCTGCAGCTCTGCCCCAACACAGGGACAGCCACTGCTCCAGGCCATGGCTCCAGCACCAAGGACTGCCTTACCACCGCAAGGCACCCAAAAAACCCTCCCAAATCACGTTTCCAATTTCTGCAGCATTATATAATTAGCATCATTTGTGTTGCAAAAGTAATTGCAGTAACATTTTTAATTAGTCTATTTGAACACTAACATTTCTCCAGTGTGCATAATATGTTGACACGAAATTACTGGGTTTGAGGCAACTCTGAATGATTAGAGTTTGTTTTGCTTTTGTCTCTTCCTTGCTTAACCCAGTCAATAAGAGCAGGCAGTGCACGGTGAGGAGCCCAGCCCGCAGCACGGAGGGAGCTGCAGGGGAGAGCAAAGTGTGATGGGTTTCACTTCCGTCTGGAGGGCAGAACGGGGGGAGGAAGGGTGGGTTGTGAAGGCTCAGAGCAAGAGAGAAATACTTGCTTGAAAGGTAAGGCCTGGGTGACATTTTCCAGCTGCTTAGTTTTGGTCTCAGCTGTTGAATCGTGAAAACACAACACAAAACGAGAGCACTGGCCTTGGAGGACAGAGAGAGGAAAAGCTGGAGGAGGGAATTCTGTTTGGTATGAAGTTTAGGAAGATTTCAGATGAACAGTATCTTTGCTTACCGAGTCATAAGCAGGGACAAGAAGTAAACATTCTCCTGAAAAAAGTTACTGCAGGAAATCCAAGCACCAATTACCAAATGACGCTTTTTTATCCCCCTTCTCTTAGGGAATCAAGATTCTCCTTTCCAAGATGTTTTCAACTTTGAACATGTGAAAGTGGCACTAACAGATGCAGGTTATTTTTGCTCCCAAGTGTGAACCACGTTACAGGGCTCTCACCTCTGTGGGAACAGCCACGGCCACAGCAGCTCCAGGCTGAACCAACCCAGCTCTCGGGGACCCTGTGCCCCCCACCAAACCTCCAACACAGCCAGGACCCCAACCCATCCACAGAGGGACCTACAGCTGCCTGGACAACAGGGGAAAAGGCCCCTGAGGATGCCAAGGGGGGGACACGAGCAGGGAGGAGAGAAAGCCGCCAGTTCCCAGAAGCAGCACATTCCGAGAACGAGAGCGAGAACTTCACTCTCGCAGCTCTCAAGCCAGTTCCCTTTCCTGTACCATCCTCCCAGCACTTCTGACATCAGGAGAACCGAGACAGAAGCCACGGGCTGTGGCTGGCACACACTCCCTCCCCAGGGCAGCCTGCAGACCCCGAGGGGCTGCTCTCTCCCTCCTCCTCATCCCCTGCTAATGGCACTGGACAAAAGGATCCCAAACCCAGGAAGGAGAGAACATGCAGAGCCCCTTCCCTTTGTTCCTGATGAGTTCATACCCCTTCCAGCCACAACAGGGCATTACAGCAGGGCCAAAAGCCCCTCTGTGCCATGGGAGGGCTCCTCTTCAGGGCAGCTCCAGGCACATCCTCAGCACTCCAGCCTTTCAACACCCACAACATATTGATATTTTCTGTTAAACTGCAAGCACCAGCCCCCTTCCTGGGCTGCCTGTGCACAGAACTCCCCTGCCCACACTGAAAGGCTTTCTGGCTGAGGAGAGAGACGTTGGCCCGTGAAGTCTTTAGATGCACATGAGGATAAGGAGGAGATTGCATACAAGGATAAGAAGCAGATTAGCAGGCAATTAAGCGGCATTTGTGGTATCCATTAGTATTTCAAGCTACAAAGAGTCAGTTTCTGCTAACTTCCTGCCAAAAGTCACAAGTAATGAGCTAATTAACAATCTAATTATTGCAAATGCCCTAGAAAGAAATCAGGGCACAGGTGAAAACCTACTTAAAGTGAGCACAGCAGCAGGAACAGCTGAGAAACCAGCTAGGCATGTGCCTCAGCCGCATCTCCAGCCATCCCACAGAGCAATGGGTGAGATGCTCAGAGAAGTTGTTAACGCTGAATTAAAGCTGCATTCAGTGAAAGGAGGGCTAGACCCAAATCTCAGAGCTTACTGCCAGCCCTACGGGGCTGAAGAACCCCTAAACGAAAGCCAACCCTGGGGTGTTCTCCCTCCGTGTCAGTATTTACCGAGTCCAACAGCAGCTGCAGCGCAGTCTGTGGGGACAAACCCACATCTGATGGCACTCACATGCCTCCTTGCACCCACGGCTCGGGTGGAACAGCCTGACCCACGGGCACAGCGCCAGCCTCCTGGCACCCCGAGTGCTGCCTCCCACCACAGAAATGCTGCACCCCCCGGGGTAGCTGCGATCCCAGAGCAGATGGCACGCAGGAGCAACTTCTCGCTCCTGCTCGACTCCCCAAGCTGGGAGCGTTCTGCGGGGAGACACGGCATGTCCTCCATCCCAGGGCACCAGCTGCTCCGTGCCCTCACCGAGATGGGCATCACCCCCCAGCTGCCTCATCAACCAGGGCACTTCAGCACCTCGCAGCAGGGATGTCACTGAAAATCCACCAATTTTAGGAAGGTAAAGGTTGAGCTGTTCTACAGACCCAAATCTGCAAAACTTCCTGTTGCACAGTAGGGAGGTTTTCATATCTCTAATACCAGAATAACCTGGAAAGTGGTTTCTTAAGGCAGAAAGGGATGTCACAGAGTAGTCACACATCCTTGGAGACATCCCTGAGCACAGAGGGCTCTTGGCAATGCTCCTGGTATCACTGCAGCCTCACAAGGGCTCCTGCCCCACAACTGCTCTGTTCAACCTCTGATCGTGGGGGGGAAGGACCCTCCACCCGTGCATTGGCAGCTCTGAGACCATTTTCATGGACCCACTTACTGGCCTCGCACCGAGCACTGATTCGATACTGGTTAGGAACATTTAAGGATAAACCTTGAAGCAAGAACACAGTTACAGGTTTGGATAATAGCTCCTGACAGCTGGATGAGACTTGGAAAGGCTCCAGTTATCCGGCCCTGAATGCTAGAGGTAGAACTAAGCAAAGCTCTAGAAATAACGCAGGAAAACCCTGACCTGACAGCACAGGGTCCCCACCAGCTTCTCCAGCACACTCCAAATTTCAGGGACATTGTGTCTGCACAAATATACCTGTCCCATAAGGAAAGCCAGGGAATTAACCAGGTAAACCTGGGAAGACCCACAAGAGAGAGAAGCTGCACAAAACTTCTCTGAGTAATATGACTGAACTGCTCATGTGTGAAACCTCAGGTACCAGGAGAAGCTGTGACCTTGAGAACCAGCCCGAGGACATGTTTTAGTCTTCACCTCCACTTTCCTGTGCTTGCCAACACCTGCCCAAGCCTTCAGATGGGGGTCTGGGAAGCAGCAGGGAAACGGTCTTAGTATTTTAAGGTTATCCCCCTGAGGCAAGTGTTAAGGATGAGTAGCAGCACCATTTAAATTGGATTAGACTTACAATTAGACTTGTACAAGCACCTGCAGAGATGCTCCTGAGAGCGCCCAAGACTGTGCCCTCCTGCCTGCAGTAAGTACAGCTGCCCCTGAGACCTGGACCCACCGCAGCACCTCGAGTTGGGGTCACTGCCACACAACACAAACAACTGCCAGGAGGAGCCGTTCTGGAGATATTAGAACTCTACAGGGTTTGTTTTCACACTGAGTACCTCCACCTGGGATTCAGCCACCCACCAAAAAAAGCTCAATCCCAAATATTCCCACGAGCAAACTTTGCCCGCCAGCAGCTGCAGGAACCAGCACCGTTTGACCCCCACACCCAGACACGGATTTGACACAGGTGGGACCCCCAGGGCAGGATTAGCTGCAAGCAGGAACAGCCCACGGCAAGGCTGGCAACGAGAGCAACCAGGTAATGCCTGGGTAATTCCTCCAAATTTCCCGAGAGGACATCACAAATCCCTAAAGAGCCCCTCCAGAATCCCAGCATTACCAGAACAAAGAATTCTGGTCGTAGTAACCCGGCTACTGCAACATATTTTGTTGTAAAGACTCATTTCTTTCCCCAGCAACACAACCAAGCCATTCAAGTCCTCGCAGGCTGCGCAGTTCCAGCCCTAGAGTAGCCCTCACCCAACCCGTTTGCCACCCAAACACATGTTTTCCCGTTAAGTACATTAAAAACACGCTCCCCTCTGCCTTTTTAGGGGGATTTAGCTGAAGTCCTGGGCGCTTATCTCTGGTAACGAAACCCGACCGGCTTAAAGGCACCGACCAGTTGCTCGCTTGATTAAAAAATGACTAAGCTGCTTCCCCGGCTGTGCGGGGATGCTCGGGGATGCTGCCCGCGGCCCCGCGGGGATATTCGGGGCCGGGGCCGGGGAGCGGACACCGTGTGCGAGCCCCCCACCGCCCCGGCAGCGCCACACTCACCTTGACACTGGAAGCCCTGCTTGCCGAAGCCCCTGCGGAGAGAGAGGCGCAGTGAGACACCGACACCGACCCCGGCGGGAGGAGCGGGGACCGGGGGGACCGGGTTGGGATGCGCGGGGATGCGGGCGGACGGGACGGGAGGGGACGGGGTGCCGGAGAAGGGCGAGGATGGGGACAGGCGTCCCACCGAGCCGGGCGTCCCAGAGCGGGACGGAGGGGGGGTCCCGGAGGGGCTCACCAGATGAAGTCGGTGCAGTGGCTGCAGAAGGTGGGCTGCTTGAAGAACCGCGCCGTGAACTTGTGGTTCTTCACCTCGTGCACGTTCTTCTGNCATTTGCGTGCGATTTGCATGGCGCCCGCGGGAGGGCGGGGCCTGCCCGGCTCATTTGCATCCTTCATCTGCATCCCACATCGGATCCCACATCTGCATCCCACATCTNACCGGGCCCTCCTCGCCCTCGGGGGCCGGCGCTGCCGCGGGCGGCTCGGCCATGCTGTGCGGGGGCCGCGGGCCCGGCCTGGCTGCGCTCTGTGGCTGGGCTGTGCTGGGCTGGGGCTGGGGCTGTGTCCCCGCTCCGCTCCCGGTGCTGCCGGGGCCGCGGGCACCGCTGCCCGCAGCTGGCGGGGCTCGCACACACGC
>WBMV01001491.1:248536-293111 GCA_013396655.1 Campylorhamphus procurvoides
ATACCACATCTGCATCCCACATCTACATCCCATATCTGCATCCCACATTGCATCCCACATCTGCATCCCACATCTGCATCCCACATTGCATCCCACATCTGCATCCCGTGCCCGTGCTGCGGGCTGTGCCCCCACGGCAGGGGCAGAATCCCCTCCTGCCGCCCATGGAGACTGGAGTGGAACCCGCAGGAGCCGGTGGGAGACAGACACACAGTAACAGCGGTGAGAGCAGGGGTGATAGTGATAGCAGGGATGATAACAAGAACAGTAACAGTAAAAACAAAAATAAAAAAGCCACGGAAGTCCTGACTTCATGCCAGTCATGGTGGCACCTGCCGGGTACCCCCTGCAGGACTGGCAGGGACAATGCCAGATGTTCCCTGAGTCCCTCAGGAGTTCCAGACTTCCCACTAGTAAGGCCAGAATGATTTTTTTTTATCCTTTGATTTTCTGCACAACACGAGACAGCAGGAGGAGCAACAAGTCCAGGGGGGATCCAGGCAGGAGGTCAGAGCCGGCAGAGGGGCATGGCCCATGCCAGGCTGGGCACTGGGGTGACCATGGCTTGGGGGAGCAGGACCACACTCCCAGGCTGATGCACAGCCACAGACACAAAGCTGACCAGCCTAGTGATCCTCTAGTAAGGATTTTATTTTTAACTTACAGTTGGAATAATGACCTTCTTTTACCCAACCCACTGCAAACACCTCTGCTGGCAGGCACAGAGTTTTCCAACCACATCCACCATTCATCTCTCTCACTCCCTGCCAGCAGTCACGGACACCAAAAATCAGATCCATCAGCCTCCTGCTCTGATATCCACATCTCCCTGTGCCTACCTGGTGTTACATCATCCTGGTCTGGGCACTGAGGAAACAAGAATTCAAATCAAAACAAGAGACGACTTCAATTGAAACATAATCATGAAAATATTTATGTGAAAGCAGATCTTTCTAAAGTCTCTTTTGTGGGATTTAATTCTGGCTCTGCAGCCACGTGATCCTTTCCCTTTTGAGGCCTGAGACCATCCCTTGTTCTGCTGGGATCCAGCCCTCCATCCTACGTGCTCTTTCTCTGAAGAAAGCCCTGCTTTCTCCATGGAATTAAACGCCCAGGAAGCTTTCCTAAAATAGGCCCTGGGCTGTTATTAAGTGGCTGCTTTAAAAGGTTCATTACAGTAATAACACGTGGCCGACCTGTCCTGCTGATGTCACCCTCCCAGAAACAGGCAGGCTGGTACCAACTCCCAGCACCATCTGATTTTCCTGCCAAGAAGGAGAAATAACTCGCAGGGATCCCTCCCCGCGCTGTGCTCACGCCGGGAGGGAGCGAGGGGAAGGTCCCCGGCGTGCTGGGAGCGCGGGGGCCGCGGGTGATGCTTTCGGTGCCCGCGCCGGTGCCAGCCCTGCTGCAGGGTCCCTGCTGCCCCATTCCCTGCAGGCTCACACGCAGAAACCTGCGCAGCAGAAAGGCCTCCTCCTGCTCGGGAAGGAGCCAGAGCAATAATGGAAATAATACCAGGGTGGTTTGACTCCTTCTCTCTGCGCTTTCCCAAGGAGAGCGGTGTGTTTCCCTCGGTGCTGCTGCACGGCACGTGTAGCCACATCAGGCTGAATCCTGCTTCGTTTAGTGCAAACTCCGTGCTTTGCCTGGTTCTCCTTCGTTCTTCTTTTCCTGTATGTTCCCATTTTCCCACACAGCTGCTGTGTGTGGAACCCAGAGAATATGGCTTTAAATTCCCCCTATGAGTATTGATAATCATGATAATCATGCACAGACTTTTGTCACTTCTGGTTCAGGGAGTACAAAAGCCAGGCATCAGTTCCTGCACTCAGGGGCTTGTTTTCTTCTTCCCTTAGTTTACATTATTTTACCTTTTTCATTATTTAGTGCACTCCAAGCCGTGTCGTATTAAAGGCAGGATTTTCATGACCATGTTAATTTTCACGGAAGCTGAGGATCCAGATCCCCTCAGCACGCTGAAATGTCGGAATGAACATCCCAGCAGCTCCTTCCTCTAAGGAAACTGTTATATTTATTAATGCAAATGAAGTCCCCACAGGTGTGAGGAGGGACTAACACTCACAAACAACCCTGAACTGTCACTCTCAGGGGAGTGCAGCGGTGGAGTTGAGGGGAAATCAGCCAAATTCATTCTCATTTCCATAAAAGTGCAAGTTCTGATTCTGTTCTCCCCTCCAGCAGCTCCTGCTGTAGAGAAGGGCACCAAAGCCGAGCCGCTGATGTGGGCACACGGTGATTTCATTCCTTGCCACGCAGGGCCCTCCCCAGGGCTCTCCGGTCCCAGCTCGCCTTTGGCGGTGGATGCACCGGGGGCGGGACAGCTCCCGGTTCGGCGGGAGGCAGCGGGAGCAGAGCGGGCTCCCGGAGAGATGTGATTCACATCCTCAGGAAGGGACCTCATCCTCCATCCTCCATCCTCCATCCTGAGACCCGGCGGGCGAGGAGGGCTCCGGGGAAGGGAAGGTGCCGAGCACCGCAGGGAGATGCGGGAGCGGAGAGCCCAGCCCGAGGCTGTGGGGACCGGAGGAAGGGCACCAGCACCACAAGAGGGGGACCAGCACCACAAGAGGGGGACCAGCACCACGAGCCCTTCCCAGCACCATCCCCCAGCCCCGCTCACAATGCCCAAAGGGGTTCAGGTCAGGGACCCGCTGCCATTGCACAGTCTGACTCCAACCCCGCGGCTTTGCTTTGCAGCGGGGAAGAGCCCGCCCTGGGGAGAGTCAGCTGGCCCCAAAGCTCAGCAAAGAGACAGAATCCCCCGAAATCAAGGGAAATTCTGCCCATTTCCTCGGCGAGCCGGGCAGGAGCTCCTGAGCGGGCGGGAGGTGCCGTCCCGGAGCAGCGGCTGCCGTGGGAGCGCTGCGAGCGCCTCCGCTGCCTTAGGGATGCTGCTCCCCTGGTGCCCACACCGCCTTCCTCTAAAGAATTCAAAGAAGCTGGAGAACAGATTTGTCTCTTTTTTTTTTTTTCAGCTTTCTTTTCCTTGGGACCTAAATCTGCCGCAGGAAACAGGTGGAGGAAGAGTCCAGCTCTAATTAGATATAAAGGTGTCTCAGCAGCCTCCACATCCGTTTGTGGATGGCCTCTTGCCCTCACCCAGCGTGCCAGGGGGGCCAAGGCCAGGCCAGGGGTCCTGGAGCAGGGACAGGGATCCTGCAACAGGAACAGGGGACCTTGGCGCCAGGACAGGACACCACGGAGCAGGAACATCGATCCTGGAGCAGGGACAGGGATCTTCTTAGGAGGAAAACCCTGGTTCCACCAAATTTTGGAGGAGCTTCTTGCTGCCCGCATCAGGCAATTCTTCAGCCCCCACCGAGAGGCTGCCCGGCAGTCCCTGGAGACACATGGGGCAGAGTCTGGAGGCAGAGCCACAGCTGGAGCCACAGCTGGAGCTGCAGTCCGGGACATCCCCAGTTCGGGGCAGCACTGGTCCCACTGGGCACCCACTGTGGAGGGGGTTCTGGGTCCCGTGGGGACACTGGGGACAGAGGGGGTGACAGGCAGCCCCCTCCTTGCAGCAGGGTGACATCTGCTGCTCTGGTTTTTCCCTTTCTGTTTTCACAGTTTTTGCATGTTCCACATCCTCCGTGCACTGAGGATGGAGTGGGGAGCGAAATGCTGCATTCATGCGAGGAGAGACCCATTTCCCCACCCACCAGGCACAGGAGATCCTCCACAGCAGCCGCTCGGGGAGAAAGAGCCCAAATGTTGGAGCCTGAGCTTACATAAACCTCAGGGGGCCGCAGAGACAGGGCTGCAGCCCCGCTCAGCTGGAGCAGCCCCTGCTCCGCTCCTGAATGCCAAAATCCATCATTTCCATTTAGCTCCTCCTGACTTTTCCAGCAGGGTTTCACCGGCAGCGTGGATGCAGGAGAGTTGGTTGCTCTGGGATGCAGGGTTGTGATGGAGAGGGATCAGACAGGGCTGTCCCCCAGGGCGTCGGGATCACTGCCCGTGGTGGCAGAGCTGCTGTGGGGTACAGGGGGCTCCAGCCAGCCAGGGACCCCCAGACCACCTCTGCTCAGCCAGAGAGGGGGAAAACTCAGGGAGCAGAGACAGCCACGTGTGTTGGGAAGAGAGGAGGAAATCTGGACAAAGCTAACGAAGAAATGTCAGCCCTAGTGGTCCCCTGAGCACAGGTGATGCAGGGGCTGGCAGAGTGCTGGCACAGGCTGACCCTCTACCCAGGGGCAGGAGGGCACAAGCAGCTGAAGAGACTGCAGTAAGTAGTTAAACAGGGCTCCATTCCCCCCAGTCCATCCATCTGGGATGGGCAGGCAGGATGGCATCTCCCCATCACACCAGGAAACATCATTTCCTGCAGAAATGTGCCCTGTTTCCAGGCTCCCAGATTGCCTGTGCTCCTTTGCCTGGGACTCATGGGCACCCAGGGGCAAGGTGGGGAGCAAGGATGGGCTGAGAGTGCCGTGCCCAGGCTGCAAGGGGCAGCAGGGCTGTGCCAAAGCAGTCACCCTGTTCCCAGCTCAGCACACAGACCTGCAGTGCCTGGGGCTTGGGGCTTGTGTAAATTCATCCCAGTTTCACAGAGCCAACAGCATTTCTCCATCCCTCCTCAGGGCAGAGCTCTCTGCAGATGAACAGATGAGATGAGGAGCCTGTGTCTTTCACTGCCCAGGGGTTGTACATCCTCTGCTGCTTCTGGTGAGGGGCACAGGCACCAAACCTGCCCAAAAGCTGCAGACCCCGAGTGCTCCCACCCTGTGTGCACTGGAAGCACTGGCACATCGGGTGCTTGCATGGCTCAGCACATCCCAAACACGGTTAGGCTATTTAAATATTTCATATTTCTGGCTGCTGGCTTTCAGGGAGAACAAATGAACTCTGTTGCATGTACCCAGAAATGGCTCACATCAAACCACTTTCCTGCACAGTTGGTTAAGCAAAATTTGTGGCAAGATCCTTGGGGGTTTGCTGCTTGGTTCCCAAACCATCTGATCAATAAGTAACTTCCATATCCTATGACTCTTTGAGAAGTCGTTGTTATTCTTTGCTATTGATCCAGTCTGGTGGGGATTTCCTGCTGCCTTCCACACTGGGTTAGTGCACAGTGAGATCATTGAGGTGGCAGGAGCACAGTGGTACTGACACCTCCACGTGTGTCACCAGGGTGCAAAGGGGAGCTCCAGGCTCAGGATGGCCAGGCAGCAACTTGGAGATTTAAGGACAGCATTGCATTTTGTGCTGGGCAAAAACAAGCAAGACCCAAACTGAACAGCAGCAATCCCGAGCTGTGAGTGATGGGCTAGAGCTGGTGCAGGATGAAGAGAAGGTTCCAGGGAGACCTGAGAGCCCCTTCCAGTGCCTAAAGGGACTCCCACAGAGCTGGAGAGGGACAGGACAAGGGGCAATGGCTTCCCACTGCCAGAGGGCAGGGTTAGATGGGATATTGGGGAGGAACTGTCCCCTGTGTGAGTGGGCAGGCCCTGGCACAGGTTGTCCAGAGAAACTGTGGCTGCCCCTGGATCCCTGGAAGTGTCCAAGGCCAGGCTGAAACAGCCTGGTGACACAGCCCAGCTCTGGAGGCAGAGCAAAGCCACCAGCCACTCCCATCCCTGGGCCGGGGCCGCAGCACCTGCCTCTTCTGGGCTGCACAATAATTCTGCTTGTGCCATGGCAAACTCCAGCTGCTCTCCCCCAGGAGCTGCATTGCTCTGCAGCCTCCTTCTCCCGGGGGATGGCTGGTTTTATACCCATCATTCATCACATCTCTCAGAAAAATCATCTGATGAATTCTTCACCCAGCCCTGCCAGGAGCCTCATTTAAATAACAACGAGGCTCATTAACAACGCAGAGCTGATCCCTGCACAATGATTTCTTCATTAAGCTTTGCCTAGGAGGGTTTTCCTCCCAGCCGAGCCAGTAACCCCTTCCCTCACAGCCACTCTCTGCTGGGCCCAGCTGTGGAGCAGGGAGGTACCAGGGGATGCTCTGGACCTGTTTTTTCAAGAATCCCATCACCTGGGTGCCTCAAATCCTGGGATACAGAAATCCTCAGATGGATGTTTCTGTGATGGCTTTGGCCTTTGTCCACCCCTGGCTTATCCTGGCATGGCTGTTGGTCTGCCCTTGGCATGGAAATCCCTGCACACAGATGCTCCACAGAAAATCAGTTGCCTCTTCCCTGCTTGCTCCCTCCAAGTGAGCCCGGGGCTTATTTGGTTTGTCCTGCTGGGTCGTTGTGCTCTGCTCCCCCTCCCCAGCAGCTCCACTCCTGGGGCTCTGTCTCTCCAGCTCCTCTGGTGATTTCCCAGCACAAACAAGCCTGGGATGAAGCACAGACCTCTCATAACGCTGGGTGGGGTTTGCTGTTTCTCGCCACATTTATCTCATGTTTTTTTTTCCACTGGAGATTAATCCAACTTGAGGGGGGGTGCAGGCAGGCAGAAGCTGTGGCCAGGCATGCCAAGGTCCTGCCTTGCTGTCCCTTGTTTCACTGGCCACCCTCCCCAGTCCCACAGCAGATGGGACGGTGCCTGGGCACGGGGGCTCATGGATGCACTGCCTGGTGTCTGCCAGGCTGTGGATCCTTCCTTACACACAGATTTGTGTCACTGGAGCGTCGCCAACACCCTGTGCCAGCTGTGGCATCCCCTTCCTTCCAAGGAGAGGTGACCTTGGAAGGCTGTCCCCGGCCTCACCACTGCCAACACAGCCATCTTCAGCTGTGCCATCACAATCCCGAGGTTTATCCCTGCATGTCCTCCCCAGGAGGAAAAGCAATGAAAAACAATTGCAGAGAGCTGAATTTCCAGGAATATTTGAAAAAGATTCATTAAAAAAAAAATCCCCCAGAAAATCTTGGTGCTTCACCACTTCAGAAACCAATAGAACTTTGGAATGGAAAACATTTGCAGGAGGTTTTCACTCTTCTCTGACAAAATGACTCCCGTTGAATTTGGCCAGCAGTGCCTCAGCTGCTCTTGGGTTTTGGTGGCCCCAAGGGACAGCAGGGGTGAGGACATGGGTGCCCAGAGGTCCTGGTGTGTCCCCTGGGTGCCAGGGCCCTGCCCCATCACCCTGCACTGCACAGGGGAGGGGAGGGAGCCCAGCGCTGGGAATTCTCTGCAGTAAATCACAGTAGGTTGTTTTATTCCATGAGCTCCGAGGTTTATTTATCCCTCCCTCACGCTTGCTCATCTGTGTTTGTCAGCCAGATCGTACCAGTTGCCATCTGCAGGAAGCTGTAAATCGTTTTCTGGCTTTTCCCTGTCGCCCGCAGCTCCTCCAGCTCCTTCCTGCTCCTCTCGGAGCTGGGAGCTCTGCAGCACTGGGCACAGGCAGGGCATGGCCCCAGCCCGTGGCCTGCTGGGCTCCTGCAGCTCCAGGGGGGCACAGAGAAGCTCCTGTCTCTGGGGGTCCATGGCAAACCCCCCGGCTGTGCCCAGCCCACGGCTCTGTGGTGTGCGCAGTGAACATCTCCCTGTCACCCACAGGGGCCACTCCGGTGTGACAGAGAGGAGGGGTTGGAACCCACCGCTTTCCCAGGTCTCTGTCTCTATCCCTTCTCCGAATGTTCCCATGAAACCAGTTGCTTCTGCACCCCTGAGGCAGAGGACAATTCTCGAGATGTCGCCTGTGCTTCCCAGGCATTGTCCCTGCTCCAGGGCAGCCACTCCGGGAACAAGGAGGGTGAATTCTCTGCACTCCCAGCTCAGCCTGGGTCACATCCATCAGGTCCTGCGAGGTCCTTTATCTACCAACTAAGGGCCATCCTACTGTTCCCCCTGTCCCCTGCCACCAGCCCGATCCATTCCAGAAGGAATTTCCCCTCCTGAAAGGACTTGGGGAATGGCAGCAGGTACCTAAACGTGTTTAAATGGCGCTGCTCTTTCCGCTGGAAAGGGAAGGCTCCAGGGGAATTCCCTGCCCATGGGACTCCCCCCACTGGTGGGATGCACAGCCGTGGGACCCCCGCCCGTGTCCGGGGAGGCTCCGGGGCGGCCGCGCTGCTCCGCTCCGCCCGGCTCGGGATGTCACCGTTCCCACGGCAACGGGAGAGCTGCACCGAAATATGTAGGAGAAGGGAAAAGCAGCTGGGGGAAGAACGGGAATGGAGGGATGGGGGGAGCTGGGGGAAGAGTATCCATGGGGTGTTCAGTACCCAAAAGCCGCCCCCGACCCCAGGGACATCCCCGCCTCGCTGAGGCTCGGGGGGCCTGAACCACGGAGGGGACCCGTGCCCACCACAACTCTGTGCCCACCCACAGGCCCAGGCGGGAGGGACCAGGGCCGGGCACCCCCAGACCGTCAGCACTGCCGCTCTTGGGGCAGGGGACGGCCACCTCCCTGGCACTGCCCGGTGCCAGCCACGTCCACTGCTCAGAAACGGAACCCGTGTGTGTGACTGGCACTGGGTAGCTCAGCAGCTCCTGCCCAAGCTCCTGGGTCCCCTCTCAGCTGTGCCTCTCCAGGGCTAAGCTGTCAAACCCTTCTGGTCCTGCCGCCCAAACTGCAGCCCATTGTGGGGACCCTGGTGCAGGGACTTCCTCGCAGGGACCCTGATGCAAAGACTCCAGGTAAGGAGCTCGATGCAGGGACCTCATTTCAGGGACCTCATTTCAGGGACCCCAGCACAGGGAACCCAACGCAGGCACTTCAGAGCAGGACCCACCGCCCCATCTCACCTGGCACTGCCGGGACCCTTTGCCACCTTCACCCCGCAGTCGCACAGAGGCAGCACCAAGGTGCCAATTCCTCCTCGATTAGCAGCCCATGAATTCCTTTATCAGCCCTGCGCTTCCCTGTACAATGTTGATCATTTTGATGGAGCATTTGTTTTAATTTCCCAAATGAGGAAGCAATCTTGTAAATATTGTGCAGTAATTAAAATGGCTATTTATTGTGCAGCATTCTGGCTGTTGCCAGCACAGAACATGATTAGCATTCCCCTTCCGCCGAGCCTTTGCTCCAGCCGTCCGGCGTCTCCAGACGGCTCCGGCGCCCTCGCTCCTCTGGTTCCAGCCACAGCACGGCTGGTGACATGTGGCTGGAGCACCTCCCCATCTGCACGTCCTGCCGCTCGGGCTTCTCACTGATATAAAACAACTGGAGGTCAGATGTTCTCCAAACGCTGAGGAACGCAGCTAGGAGAGAGAGAAATTCTTGGGTTTGAAGTCAAACCCACCCCTTGGGGTCCTGCTGGTCCAGTGGGATCAGTCACTGCAAGCAAATCTCTGTGCTGGGGACAATGGAAGGGCTGAAAGGAGGATGCTCTGAGACAGGGACCAGCTTTGAGCTCAGGTGAGGGGCTTCCTGCGAGCCCCTTCCTGACCTGATCCCTCCTCAGCAGCACGGGAGAGGGGTGCACATCCAGCCAGAGGTCCCTGGGGTGGTGACCATGGACCAGGAGCAGGATCCTCACACACCTCCACCACCCTCCTCACACTCAGCCACACAGGAGCGTCAGCCAGGACCGAGCCTGGACTGCCACTCTCACCGCATTTGCATGAGCACAAATGAGTTCTCCGAGGCTTTGCCTGCTGTGGTTTCTGTCTGTTATTTCCCCTCCGCAAACATTCAAAGTGGCAAAGGCTGAAAAAATAACACGAGGAAATAAATGTCTGTCCAGATCCATTTTAAAACCCCTTTAAAATGTAAATCCTTCAGCTCAGGCGATGCCGGGCGCAGAAACACTTTAGTGCTGGGGATGTCAGGGGGAAGAGAGGTTGGATGTCAGCAGGGAGGGGGAGCAGCCCCCGCCAGCAGCTCTGTTCCCTCCTCAGCCGGGGGGATCAGGGCTGCAGGGGGGGCAGGCTCCGGGGGTCCCGGCCCCCACACCACCCCGGCCCCAAGGGCATCCCTGTGCCAGCTCCTCCCCGGGGAGCGCGGGTGGGCGGCCGATGCCAGCAAGGAGAAATGAAAGATCAATAGAATGAGGAGTAGAAGCAGGAGCAGGGTGGGAAGTGCGGGTGGAAATAAACCCTCTCCCCACATTTCCTTTCCTTTCCATGCTCCGGAGCCTCTCCTGCTCTGCTGTGGGAACCAGGTCTGGGACCGCTTGGTTGGGCCCCCAACACTGAGCTAGGGATGTCCCTTTGTGACCCCATGAAACACCCTCAGGTCTCTGGTGGGAGCCCCCGGAGCTTTGCAGGTGGTGGGAAGGCTGTTAATGCTCTTTGCATACTCGCTGAGGGTGAGGGGGTTGCTCTAGCACTGGGGCCTTGTTCTAGGGCAGCAGAGCAAATACAGCAGTGAAGGCTGGCACCGTGCCCCGGGGCTGCACAGTGACCAGGGACGTGGCACAGTGGTGAGGGATGTGACATGGTGGCAAGGGCCTTGGCGTGGCTGCAAAGGACATGGCACAGTGGTGAGAACCACAGCATAACAGTGAGGGACACGTCACAGTGTCGAGGGACATGGCACATCATCAGGGGACATGGCACAGTGGTGAGGGACGTGGCAGAGCAATGAGGCACAGCCTTGGGGCACAGTCTCCAAGCCCAGGAGGGCAGGAGCCCCTGCCCAGCCCGTGCCCGCTAATGGCGTGGCTGTAAAAGCTTCCCGAGAACCCATCCTGGCTCCCACTCCCTCCATCCCTCCCTCCCGTCTCCCACATGCCGGTGCCAGCAGCTCAGGCGCAGAGCTGGCTCTGCCGTCAGCGCCACCTCCGCTGTCCCCGCACCCCCGGCCGTGCCCACGCACCCCCCCCGCCCCCCGGGCCCGCCCGGGCACCCACGGGACCTCCCCACGGAGCTCCGGCCTCTGGCGCAGACACCGGGGTTGAGCTCGGGGTGCGCCCTCCGCGGCCGCTGCGGGTCTGTCCGATGGGCAAAAGGAGCTAAAAGGACTCATTCACCTTTATTTTTCAGGCTGTGACTTCTGCAGCTGCAGAAAACCTTTAGAGCCGAGCAACGGGAGAATTCCCAGATGCTCTCATGGGGCATGTTCTAAAAGCAATCATCCATCCATCCATCCATCCATCCATCCATCCATCCATCCACCCATCCATCCATCCATCCTACCCCGCCGCAGCCGCACTGGGCACCTCTGTGTGCTGCTCTGCTCGGGGGTGCTGCTATTTTGAGATCCCGCTTTGGGGGAATACACTGACAGCCCCTCTAATCCCGCTGAGGGGAGGATTTGGAAGGGAAAACTGCGAGCCCCTCCTTTCCCAGACTGCGGGCGAGGGCTGGCAGGCAGAGCCAACAGCTGGGCGTTCTTCTGGCCGCGATGAAACCCCCTTTGTGCGGGAACATCTGGCGAGGCCCCATCACCGGGACAGCCTCTGCCACGGGGAGCTCCCTCTTCCCGGTTCCTCTCCTTGCCCTCATGTTGCTGACACGCAGAGTTACCCCTTTTTCAGCCCCATTTTTCCCACTGCAGGAGGGATCGGGGTGCTCGGGCATCGGTGCAGGAACCTTCTCCCAGCAGAGGGACTCGGTCCTGCAGGGCCGGTGTTTGGGGTCTCAGGGAGCAGCCCCTGCCCGGGCTGAGCTGTGCTGAGCTGTGCTGAGCTGTGATGGGCAGCGCCCGGGCATTCCTGCCAAGCTCTGTGCCAGGGCCGGGCCATGCAGCGCTGTCCCCAGTCCCCCGTGCCAGCCCGGCGTGCCCTGCCAGCCAGCCGGCAATTCCTGCAGAGCCGGGGAAGGGGAGAGGCTCAGCCGGTGAATGACTCAGTAATGCCCACATTGCCGGGCTGACCATCAGTATTTCAGTGTGAGGAGCTGTCCCCACCAGCCAGGGACCGGGGGGGGCAGAGGGCAGGGCACGGACCGGGCAGGGCATGGGAGTCTCGCAGGGGGTGGGAGCCAGCTTGGATGGGACCAGAAACCAAAGCCAGGGCCACAAGGCGAGTGGGGCTCAGCCACTGCTGGCCCACAGTGGGTCTGCCACAGCACTCGGGGCTTCGGCAGGAGCCGTCCTGCGGCTGGGCTGGCACCAGGAGCCCTCCTGCGGGGACAGCACGGCTTTATGCCTCTGTTCCATGTTTATCCAGGGTGTTTATCCAGAGTGAAAGGGCTACAGTGTAAGCGCAGGAAGGGTGGGGGCACAGACAGGGGCAGACAAACATCCTTCTGATGCTGCTCCCGGAGCACACCCTGATTATTTTCACTGTGTCCCCAAAGCCCTGGTGCCAGACATGGCTGGTAGTGCCTGGGCAAGCGTGTGCCCAGTGTCTGCAGAGCCTTTGGCATCTCTCAGAAGTGCCCTGGGCTCTCCCCAGCTTTCCCTCATGCAGGGGGTCAGTGTTGCTGTCCTCAGCAGCCCCACACCTCAGTGATGACCACCCTGTTGGTGCCCACAGCATCAGGGCCCCATGCCTGCCCTGCTCTTGCATCTCCATCCCAACGGGAGCTGTTTCCATCCCAACAGGCACTCAGGACCTGGAAAACACCAGGCAACATCCCAGCAGATCCATGTGCCAATAAAAACATGGTGCAGACCCATGTCCAGGCCTGATGCAAATTTAATTGAATGAGAATGAGATGTATTTTATGTCCTTAAAGCACATTAAGTGCTTGGAAGTTAATTGGTATTTAATTAGCATAAATTAAGTGCTTTAATAATACTCAAGGAAAAACAATGTGGCATTACAGATGCTTTATCAAAAGTCACCCTGACAAATGAAGGATGAATGTGCTGAACACATCAGCAGCCAAATGGGTTAGCACACATGGCTGTGCATGGGCTGTGTCCCTTCCTGTCCCCCTCATCTGGTGACCAGGGCAGCAGCATCACCTCCCCAGGGGGACCTGCTGAGCCCCCCTCTTCTGCACCCACTAGAGAGGTGCCTTGGAACTGGGGTGCAGCTGGGAGATGGGGTGAGGGATGGAGCTGGGTGCAGGAGGGAGCTGGGTACAGGATAGGTCGGGGTACAGGAGAGATCAGGGTGCAGGATGGAGCTGGGTGCAGGATGGAGCTGGGTGAAGGAGGGAGCTGGGTGAAGGAGGGAGCTGGGTACAGGATAGATCAGGGTGCAGGATAGAACAGGGTGCAGGATAGATCGGGGTGCAGGATGGAGCTGGGTGCAGGATAGAACAGGGTGCAGGATGGAGCTCGGTGCAGAGGCAGCTGCAGCCAAGCGTGTTTCCTGCAGGGCCTCAAGGCTGAGCATCCTCTCGAAAGGGGAAGGTGGGAACCTGTCACACTCCAGTGGCCCCAGCCCCGCTCCCACAGATCTGCACCCCAAGGAGGGGTCGTGGCAGGTGAGTCCCCACGGTGACTCCCCACAGCACCAGCTCCCACCAGCACCCGCTCCCCTCAGGCCCCTTTGGGGAGGAAACAGAGACTGTGGTCCATGTTTGGTTTGGCATTTTTTGTGGTGTTGCCATGACAACCATCCCAGTGACATCTTCAGCTATTTGTCTCCTCCTGGGCGTTGCATCATTTTCCTTCCTGAATGAGCAGTGCCAGTTCCACAGCTGACCTGGGCCCACGGTGCCCCCCAGGACCATGCTGGCCCCTGCCCAGCCCCGGGAGCTGCCCAGGGCAGGGGTCCAGCAGCCCCCCCCTCTGAGCCAGCGATGCTCCAATCCCGGCACTCCAGCATCTCTACAGCAGCGTCCTCCTCTCTAAACACATCTTTGTGCGTGTCTGTGTCCCTGTGTGGGTCACCTCCCGGGCTGGGAAGTAGAAAACAAGCTGAAAATAGAGAAGTGACATTGGCAGGGCTCTGCCAACCCCACGGGGACAGCAGAAAGCTGGGAACTGCCCTGGCACAGCAACTGCGAGGAGCTGCCTGTGGAGAGAGGGAGGAAGCATCTGCCTTACCCAGGGGTTTCCTCCAGACCTGCTGACTGCTGGAGAGGAGGAACAGCCTGAGCACAGAGCTCCTGCCCTGGGGAAGGTGCTATGGCCCCCCTTAGGACAGCCAGGCCCTTTCCTACTCCCACCTCCTCCTGCCCTCCAGCCCCACTCCTGGGCAGGTGCCCCAGAGCTGGGCAGGGTGGGAGGCAGAGCTCTTCCAGCACAGCCCCTGCCCCAGGGCCAGCTCAGGGGCACCTCTGAGCCACGCTGGGAGGGGCTGGGAAAGCAACAGGCATTTCCAGAGTTAAAAGTTTGCAAAATGCAGTGGCTCAACCCAAGGAACATGAGGGGATCCTGGCTGGGGCTGGGAGTACTCGCAGTGACACCCTTGTGCCAGCTCAGCACCCAACAAGCCCCCTGGGTGGTGGGGACAGGGTCCCAGTGAGCCCCCAGCTCAGGGGAGGCTGGGAGGCTGCAGGATGAGTCAGGGCAGCACTGCTGGAAGGGACGGATGCTCGGCTGACGTAAAGCTGCTGTTCTGGCTCCTCTCCCCCTGCCCACACAGCTCCATCACTCTCCTTCTGCCGACTCCTCCTGCCTGTGGCAGCACCACCTCTGCCAAACAGGGCCCCCTATCCCCCTTGCCCCCTGGCCACCTCCTCTGACAGGGGAGGGATGGCCCACCCTGAGCTCCTGGTGGGTGTCACTCCCTGACCCCATCCTCCTGATGCCCAGAGGGACCAGAGATGAGATGGTACCCAAAGCTCCCTTCTCCTGTCGTCCTCTATGGAAGAGCCCATGGGGCAGGCCAGGGGAAAGAGCCACTTGGCAACATCCTGGGCAACTGGAGTGGGGAGAGCAGTGCCCACCTGGAGGGCACAGGGTTCCCTGGCACCACAGATGCCCAGGCACAGACCTGGGGGGACGGACACTGTGCCTGGGTGATGCCAAGAGAGGCTGGGGCACCACGGGCACTGCTGGTCAGAGGATGCTCCTGGTTTGGCTGGGGGGTTTCCATCCTCCCTTCAGCATCATTGGACCAGAGGTGCCTGGGGGATGTGGAGGGGAGGTGGGAAGGTGAGGGAGGAGCAGGAGCTGGAGGTTTCATGCCTGCTGTGCTGAGCCACACCCGCTGTCCCCATCGGGCCAACAGCTACAGCACGGATGGGGCCCTGTGCCCAGCGTCACTTCAGGAGAAGGCGGGTGGTCTGGTCGCCCATCAGGAGCCTTTGGGGAGGCAAAAGAGAGAGAAATTCAGGGTCAGTGTTTCTGCCATTGCAAGGGTGCAACAAGGACACAGCGGGGACAGCAGCCCAGCACCATCCTGAGGCTGGATTTGGCACTCAAGACATGGATGGAGCAAACACAGAGATTTGGACACAGGTTGGATCTTTGCTGCCATCCTGTCCTCATGGGAAGGAGAAGGGAAAGACCTTTGCAGCCCTTGCACATGTTTCTGGAAAAGTGGCAGCTGCAGGATCAGGGCAGGGAGCAGGGCAGCACACAGTGGGGTCAGTGTGCACAGCCCCATGCCCTGCACTGCCACAGGCATCACATACCTCACCAGCACACCGACGAGGAGGGCCCCCAGCATGGGCCCTACCCAGTAAACCCAGTGGTAGTCCCAGGAGTTTGCCACCAGAGCTGGCCCAAAAGCTCGGGCAGGGTTCATGCAGGCTCCGGACACACCGCCCCTGAAAGGGGAACAGAGTGGGACATCCTGGTGGGACACCCTGGTGGGACACAGGACCAGCACCACCCTCTTGGCTCAGACCACCCTGCTCCCAGCACAGCTGCTCCACAGTGGGGATGGTTTTCCAGGGACCAGCCGAGCCCTGACAGCAGCCACTTCCCAGCACCACCTTCACTCACATCATTGGCAAGTTACTGGGAAAACCCAGCGTGGGGTAGAAACACTAATGCCAGGTGTATTTGGGGCATGGACTTGGGGTCCCACTAGGGCAGGTGGGCACTGCCTTAACCCAACACCCCGTTAATATTCCTAATTGCATGTGCTCATTATCCCATCACTGTGGCACTGGAGCTGGGCTGCTCTCCCAACACACACAGGGAGGAAGCTGGAAGCTTGGCAGTGCTTCCAGCAGCCACGGGGACACAAGGAACATAAACCTTCTCCTGTTTGCTCAGGGCTTCCTACAGCAAACATGGCCCAGGTGGGCCTGGGGTTTATCACCCACTGCTGGTGCTTTTGGTGGCTGCGCCAGCTCCGTGCCACGTGCCAGGATGAGCTGACAGACATTCCTGCACCCAGCCAGGCTGCACCCCACAGCTCCCCCAAAACTGCCAGTGGGCTCATTGGACTCCCTTCTGGTGTGTTCAGCTTGCCTCAGCTTACCTGGGGAGCAGGGCCCGTGCTGTGCTGCAGGAGGGCATGTCCCATCTCACCCTGACCTACCCCACCCAACCCCATCCCACCCTAGACATGGGCACTGCCTCCTCCCTGGTGCCCAACACAGCTGGCTGAGACAGGAGCAAGGGAGCCCAGACTGGGGGTCCTCAGAGCTGCCCCTGAGGCTCTGAGCACTGGCTCCATTCCCACAGCCAGGGGTCCCATCCTGAACCCCTGCCTGGTGACCCCAGCTGCGGGGCAGTGGCACCAGATGGCACCTACAGGGACAGGCACGGCATCACGAGCTCACCCTGCCAGGATGTTGACGGTGACGGAGAAGCCGATGCAGAAC
This sequence comes from Campylorhamphus procurvoides, assembly GCA_013396655.1. Classification (NCBI taxonomy): domain Eukaryota; kingdom Metazoa; phylum Chordata; class Aves; order Passeriformes; family Dendrocolaptidae; genus Campylorhamphus; species Campylorhamphus procurvoides. Next base: position 264,977 of record WBMV01001491.1, read on the forward strand.
GGTGCCAAGGGGGTCTTGGTTTTCCCGTTGACGGCGCCCATGCAGACCACCAGCACCAGGAAGGTGGTCATGGTGACCTCTCCCACGAGGACAGCGGGGATCTGTTCATCAGCAGTGATGGCACCGAAAGCTCCCCCGCTGGCGTTCCCGTAGTGCTCGCTCGGTGCCACGGCCTGTGTGTGGGGAGCCTGTTGGTGCCATCCCTGCTCCGTATTGTGGCTTTGCCGGGCATATGTGCTCACTGTCAGGACAGCGTGGGCGGGCGGGCGGCTTAAAGAGGAGCTAAACTCAGCGCTTTCCTCCTGAAAGCCAGCCTGGCAAACATCAGCTCATCACGGAAGGTTCTTGGTGTCTCCTGGGATAATGAGCCAGGTACCAGTTGCTCACCCAGTTGCCCAGTGGTCTGTGGTGGCCAAACCCCTCAGTGCAGGTGGGTGCTGCTGCCAGGGTGCTGGGGATGGGCAGCACCAAAGCTAAATTGACTTACAGTGCAGTGCTGGAGGTACAAGTGCTGGAAATGCTGTGTGTGAGTATGGCAGGGGATGAGAGAGAGAGTGTGTCCTTCTGTACCTCATTAGCGTGGCACAGCAAACCTCTGGAGAACAGCTGGAGCTATTAATTAATTAATTAGCCTGGCCCCAGAGCCCAGGGCTGCAGCAGGGTGGTCAGGACAGCTCTGGCAGAGCATGGGGAGTCCCTGTGTCCCAGCCCTGGGTGGAGAGAACCCCCAGGTGTCCATACCTTTGCCAGGCCAGCTCCTATCATCCCTCCACAGAGCTGGGAGAGCCAGTAAGGGATGAGCATTGGCATGTTGAGCCCTCCCACGAGCCACACGCCCAGGGACACAGCAGGGTTGAAGTGGCCTCCGCTGCAAAGGAGAGAGGAGCATCAGCAGGGGTTCCCTCCCAGCACAGGGGTCCCTCCCCAGGGCTCAGCACAGGCAGGAGCCACAGATGCTTTTCCAATCCTTCCATGGGAAGGTGCTACAGGTTCCCAGAGCTGTTCCTTTGCTCTGCAGTCACTGCTTCAAAACAGCAGCATCGTCAGACTGGGCATCCAACCCTTCCCGCAGTGCTGGCAGGGGAGTTCGAGGGACAGGGTTTGGGGCTGAGTCTCTGGAGATCCCCAGAGGTTTCCAGGAGCTGCTGCAGCACTGGCAGGGCACGTGTGGAGAGGAGGAGTCTCTCCCAGAAGTGCAGGAATGCAGTGGCACCCAGCCTGGGAGGTGACATGTCCCCCAGGGACACAGAGACCTGAGCAGGACTGTGGGGTCCGGCACCTCGGTACCAGATCTAAATCATTCCTCTTCAAAACCACAGGCAAGACAGAGTCAGAGACCCTCTAATTAAAGCAGATTATCATGAGACACGCGTTAACGAACAGGTTTCATAACCGATCAGCGCCGATAATTGCTGGTGAAGGATGAGTCACAGTGTCTGGGAACGATAATCACATCTCATTCCTCAGCTGGAATGAAGAGCCAGCACGAGAGCAGAACGCTGTGCTGTTCAGGGTAGGAAATGCCTGTGCTGGATGGGGCTGGGGCTGTGAGCACTGCTGGGATGGGAGGGAGCCCCGGGGGGCTGGAGGGGGACCTGGCTGCAAACAAACCCCAACTGGAGCTCCCACCTGCCCAGAATGACCAGCAGCCTGGCTGGGGACCCCATCCTGAGCCAGGCCCCTCTCCAGCCTCTCTAGACACAATCCTTCCCTGGGAGGGTGGGCAGGCCCTGGCACAGGGTGCCCAGAGAAGCTGTGGCTGCCCCTGGATCCCTGGAAGTGTCCAAGGCCAGGTTGGACAGGGCTTGGAGCAGCCTGGGCTGGTGGAAGGTGTCCCTGCCCATGGCAGGGGCGTTGGAATTGGGTGGGTTTTAAGGTCCCTTCCATCCCAAGCCATTTTGGGATTCTCCATAAATCTGACTATAGGCTAAAACATCCCCCTGTGCAGGACCCTGGGACAGCTCCTCTTGGCTTCAGAGCTAATGGGGGACCCCTGGGCCCCTTCTGCATCCTCTCACCATAAAGCCCCCCTGGTTTCCCCAGCCTGGGTCTGGCTCAGCTCTGCTGGCACAGGCACCACGGGGCCACCGAGTCCCGACTGCACAAACCTCACCCAGGGCATTCTCCCTGCTAATCAGGCACTGATAAATTATAGTCAGGTTGCTCTGGACCTCGGGGCTTGCCCATGATCCCACCCAGACCCCTGGGACAGCCCGGAGCCATCCCATCCCTGAGCTCTGCAGAGCTGACACGAGCAAAGGGAATGGAACTCCACAGGAAATCTTTCAGCTTCTTCCTTGAGAACAAATCTATATCTTAGCACCAGACAACACCTTTCTCAATGAGCAAGTTTGTCTGAGGATTGCTTTTGGGAAATTGAAGCCAATTGCAAATGGCACCTAAATTTTTCACCCAAAAATACCCAGGGGAGTAGCACACTTGGGTCAAAATGTTTTGTTCCGATATCCTTGTGGAGGGAATTGTCTCAGATTTCCAGAGAATCATAGAATGGTTTGGGTTGGAAGGGACCTTAAAGATCTCCTACTTCCACCTCCCAGAAAAAGATGTTTCTGTTTCAGCTTTGACAGTTTTTATTACAAGGGGCTACAAATTAAAATGTGTCAATCCAAAGCCAGGTGAACCCCCCCAAACCCCCAGCGTTATGAGTGCCACCAAAGACGCCACCACCAGTGCCACCACCACCACCCAGGCAGCCACACCACTGACTGGGGGCTCACTGGCAGGGCAGGGGTGCTGCAGGCACCAAGGTTTGGGCAGGGAAGTCCCTAAAGACAAAGTGTGGGAACTGCGAGCACCTCCCATGCCCACCTATGGAAACCATGCGGGTCCTGCCAGAGGGTCTGTGCCAGCCCAGCAAGGGGGGGCACATCCAGCCCCAGGTGCTGGCCCTGCTTACCTGATGTCCCCCAGGATGGCGACGGTGATGCCCAGGGCCAGCCCGTGTGCCAGGGCAGGCTGCAGCCTCTCCGTGCCCCCCGAGTCCTCCACCACGGAGAGGCAGCCGAGGAAGATGAAGAGCGCACTGCCCAACAGCTCAGCCATGCAGGGCTGGACGTGGCGCTCGTACCAGGGAGGCCGAGAGGGCTTGGACTTGATGTCGATGTCCATCAGCTCCTGCACTGGGCAGGGACTGCGCTGGGCACTGGCCATGAACTGGGGCACAGGGGGGTCCTGCCCCACAGGCTCGATCCGGGAATGCTGGAAGACAGAGCCCTGGGACAGTGGATGTGCAGGACTGAGGGGGGCTTGGCACGGGGCTGAGCACCCCACTTGTCCTGCCAGGAGGCTGCCAGGCTCCCCCTGACCTGTGTGAAGAGGCAGCAAAGGGAAGGCTCTAAAATATGGATTGGATTTGCATGGCTAAGAGAAAAAAAAAAAGCAAAGGGGCAATAAAAGCTCTTGGGCCAGCCCCCAGGGATATAAAAACTGTTATCAGTGCCAAGCCTTGGGTCGAGGCTTGGGGATTTTATCCCCTGGATTTCCCCCCTCTCCTCTCCTCCCCCCATGCCAATTTGAGGGTTTTCTGCCAAGATTCAGGATGTGATTCCTTTCGTGCAGAGATCTGGAGTGCTGGCACCCGTGCCCAGCCCTGCTGGCCTCTGTACCTGTTTGTGATGCCAAGAGGCAGCACTGGCCACAAGGACCATGGCACTGGGCGCACAGAACCAGCAGCACCTGGGAAATGGCTGATGCAGCTGCTTCAGGATCACGCACTGGTTTGGATGGAAAGGGACCTTTAAGAAACTGTTCCACTCCCCTGCCATGGCAGGGACACCTTTCACCAGCCCAGGTCGCTCCAAGCCCCGTCCAACCTGGCCTTGGACACTTCCAGGGCTGGGGCAGCCACAGCTTCTCTGGGCACCCTGTGCCAGGGCCTGCCCACCCTGTGAGTAAAAGTCATCAAAGTTCCCCTAAACCTCAGCCCATGTCCTGCCCAGAGCTCCCAAAGCTGGATATCCCTGTATCCCTCTTTAAATAAAAGATGCTGGTGAGGGGGCTGAGGGATCCACCAGCAGCTCTGAAAGCTGCCATTGATCAGTTAAACCCTCCCCAAGCCCCCCTCACCCCTGCAGGTATCACTGCCTGGAGTGGCAGGTTCAACAAGGGCAGAGGGAACAAGGGGACAGCCAGGAGGACCCCCAGGAACCATTGTCCCACAGCTCCCAGCACAACCAGTTCCATTGGGAGGGGTTCTGACTCTGGCAGAAGGAATCCAGATTTAACTTATTTTTAGGGTATTAATTATAAGATTAATATAACGTATCCAGTGATGGGCACAGCTGACACTGCCTGGGCGATGCCAGGGCAGGTCCCTGCAGTGCAGCTCACCTGGAGAAGCAGGAATGTGCCCACCAGCCAGGCAGGGACCAGCCCACCCCTCCAGGGTGTCCCTGTGCTGTGTCACTGCCTTGAGCAATCACCTGCAACGCCTGGTGTTTGTGGTGGCTGATTAAGGATTGGGGTTTGTAGGGAGTTTTTTCTCTCATAAGCAGGGTAAAGAACACCAGGGATGGTTTATGATGTTGTCACAAGGCACTGGGGATGGGAAGGAAATTTCCACTTGCCTGTCCCTACTGCTGGCCACGTTACAGACCAGGTCAGGCCAGAGAACCCCAGGCCAGGCACCTCTCAACGAGACTCCATCAAACCATTTTCCCTCCTGAGAACTTGTTTCCTACAGGCAAAAGTTCTTGGCGTCAGGTCATAGAAATCAGTGGGATGTGGAGGGTGAGGGCTGAGTTTGGCTGCTCTTTGGGGCTCTTGTGAACTGCCTGCATGGAGCTGTGGGACAGGGAAATGCCTGATTCCATCCCATCAGCTCACAGGGCATTTGTTTTCCAACAGGTACATGGAATCCATCCATCCACCACCACAGCTCCCAGCATGGCCAGTCAAGGGTTCCGTTGGAAAGGATTTTAACTCAGGCAGAAGGAATCCAGATTTCATTTGTTTTTGGGGTATTTATTGTGAGAGATTAATGTAACCCATTTCAGATTTCAGCTGGTCCTTCTCACCAGCAGCTCCCACAGCACGGTACAGGCAGTGCTGGCACCAGGAGCTGTCCCAGATCCACCCTGGCAGCTCCAGGCAGTGTGGGCAAGCCCTGGGGGCACCAGGACCCCCTCCCTGGCTAGGGCAGAGGCAGCAAAATAGCCCTTTCTGGCTGCTGCTGCCACATCCCTGGCACAGGAATGCTGCCAACTGTGGTGCCACCAAGCTGGGACCGTGTCCATGCCCTGTCCCAACAGAGTGGTGGCTTTGGAGCACTGGAAGGTCACAGCCCAAAAGTGAGGATTAACCCCGTGTCCTTGGCTTTTAAACATTTACCATTCTTGAGGGGTGGGGATGTTTGCCTGAGCCTTCCAGAGGAAACGCTCCACGTTCAGGCAACAAAGCAATTAATTATTACTGAGCACAGCAATAATTGCCTGCGACAGGACAGAACAAAGGAGCAATCTGGAGGGAATGCATTTTCCCTGTCGGTGGGAGCTCCAGATGTGGCTCTGCACCCACAGCCAGCCAGTGCTGCCCAGACATCCCGTGTCTGCCATGTGGGACTGAGGGAAAATCCTCAGGGAAAGCAGCTTGGAAAGTTTCAGGGCGGTGCAAAGCACTGACTGATTTGGTTTGGGAGTTTAGGGAGAAGAAAGGGGTTTTTGCAGGGCCATGGCTGATGTGCCACTAGCCCAAGAGGCCAGGGAATGCTGCCCTTCCCTAAGCACTGCCTGGGCATGGGGATGGCTCCAAGGGAAACCAGCCCTCCCTGCATATGACTCCAGTGAACCCAAAAAACAGGGACAAAACCAAACTCATCAAATTGGGATGATATTTTCAATACCTGCCAGCTGTGACTCCTGAAGGACTTGAATGCACAAATCCTACAGGAATCTCCTCGTGGATAAGTGAGGCTGAGACATCACCTGGCTCCTTCCAAACCTTCACAGCACCCCCAGCAAAGGGGCAGAACCAGCCAGGTGGGAATCACCAAAGGTTCCAGCTGTGCCACACTGAGGTGCCAGCAGAGTGTGCCAAGAGAGGGGACTTGGGGCTGCTCAGGGTGGTCACAAGTCACTCCCAGCAAGATAAGGGTGGGCACAGCCAGGCTCTCCAAGGGTGCAGCATCAGCTCAGCACTGCCCAGGCTCTCCCACGCAGTCGAAGGTTCACAGCAGTGAGATATGTGATCTGTATTTATCACCAGGGCCTGGCACAGGTGGGGTTGGATTTTTCTCAGTGTTAGCCCTGAATGGAGACTTGCCTGCATTTACAACTGCTGAGTGTAACATGTTTTCCAGAACATCTCACAAGTCACTGCTACAGACCCAGTTTAAGCCACAAGGCCAGGTTGGACAGGGCTTGGAGCAAGCTGGTCTAGCAGAAGGTGTCCCTGCCCATGGCAGGGGGATGAAACAAGATAATCTTTAAGGTCCCTTCCAACACAAACCATTCTGGGATTCTACACCTCAACCCAACCATCCTCCTGTGTCCTCCTGAGCAGAGGCTGCCCCAGCACCTGCCTTGTGTTTGGAGGTGCCATGAACATGGAAAGACAAGAGCCCAGCTCTGAGCAGGCTCTGCCCCTCCTGGAGATGAAATGCACTAAGGTTTGCTCGGTAAGCCACATGGAAACACTGCCCGTGAGAAAAGGCGTGGGGATGGGAACAGAGAAATCTGTTCATATTAACAGACACTTATTTTTGTCCTTGTTTGGGCTTGCACCGATTTGTTAAATAAGTGACAACAGCAACTGTGTCAATTAGTACAGGAAACGGTGGTACCAAACAAGCCACAGCTTTCCAAAACCCTTTTTAGGAATCACAGAGAACATTTCCCACATCTATCTACCCTGGCAGAAAGGCAGAATACCCCCATTTTGTCCAGTCCCCCTGTTTCATTCTGTTTCCCTTTGCTTCACTGTGCAGATCTACCACCTTTCCTTTGCTTTTCCACACAATCCAAACCAGGGTTTGTATAGAAAAGTAGATTTGGGGGTTGGAACTGGATTATCTTTAAGGTTCCTTCAAATGCAAACCATTCTGGGATTCTGAACCCAAACCACTGAAACTCCAAAAAAGCACTTAATCAGACTCTTAAGAACATGATCAAGTACCATTAACAGCTGATCACAGAATCACAGAATCCCAGAATGGTTTGGGTTGGAAGGGACCTTAAAGCCCATCCCATCCCACCCTCTGACATGGGCAGGGACACCTCCCACCAGCCCAGGGTGCTCCAAGCCCCGTCCAACCCGACCTTGGACACTCCCAGGGATCCAGGGGCAGCCACAGCTCCCCTGGGCACCCTGTGCCAGGGCCTGCCCACCCTCACAGGGGAAAATTTCTTCATAACATCTAACCTAAAGCTCCCCTCTTTATGTTTGAAACCCCTCCCTTTTGTCCTGCCACTCCACGCTCTTGTAATCCTTAAGTGCTCTCTGTGAATCAGTGCTGGTACATTTTAAAGGCCAGAATTCTGTCTGGATATCTATAAAATAATTACCATGAAGTGTTTTGGTGGTGCAGAATGTGGTGCTGCAAGGAAAGACCCCGGCAGAGCCAACATGAGGGTCAGCTCTTTCCAAGAGCCATAAAGAAGCCAAAGCAGCTCCTCTGACACTGCGTTATCTTCCCATATTTACCTTGGAGACTGATAATCCCCACGATTACTCAACTGGGGCTGAATGAGAACTCGCAGAATGCTTTGCACTCGTAGCTGCAGCACAGGTGAGGTGCCCTCTGCCCCTCCAGGGAGCCCCTGTTGGGTAAGAGGTTCCTCCAAATCGCTCCTGAAATGCTCCGGTGCAGATGGAAATTTCCAAGGATTCGGAATGCAGACTCACCACTGTCTGCTGGAAACCAGGGACAGATTTGGGTCAGCTCTGCATGCACAGACTGGTTTCTGAAGAGGGAAAACAAGCAGGAGGATGAAGCCACACTTAATTCTGGTATTGAATGTTCTTAGTTCTTGTATTCAGCTTGAAACCCCCCCAAAGTCTCCCAGAAGGGACAGATGCTCCTGGTCCCACACACGCCTGCACAACTTCCCTGCAATGACCTGCTCCCGTTTCCCAGGCCTGTCCTCTCAGCCCCACCACAAAGGACCATTTCTATCTTTAATAACTGCATTTCCTGTGCCCCAGCAGCACAAAAACCTGAAAATTTCTGTATGGTCAAAACAAGGGGCTAGTAACTCTGCAGAGGGGATGAAATGCTGGGCACTGAGCTGCCAACTGCTCTTCATTCATCACTAGGGGATCGCAGTAAGGAACTACATAATTTAATTTCCTCGAAGGTAACTTCTTTTATCCGTCTTTTAAGAGCGAGCAGGTGATGCTCAGGCAGGTAACGTGGATGGAACACCGAAACAGTGAGTTATGATCACCCACAGTGTGGATGGGGCTTGGGCAGAGCAAGGATCAACATCCAGGAGTCAGCACAGACAGACAGGAGGATTTTGTGGTACCTGGAGGAACAATTTGTGCCAGGCACCTCCCAGGCAGGGCCCACGTGCCACGACTGCCTCGCTTTGCCATGGCAACTGGACTCAGCATCCTCCTGTGCAAAGCTTCCCAGCCCAGGCTGGGGGAAGGACAGAGCACTGACAGCTCCCAAGCTCAGTGAGCAGGACCAGGCACAGCTCCCTGCCTGCCCCTTCCTGCCCCCCACATCTCCTGGCAGAGCTTCTTCAGCAGGACCTTCCACCACCCACACACCCTGGGGCTGCCGGGTCAGTCACCTTTCAAAGCCCCCCCAAAAAACGGGGGTTCATCCAGTCCAGCCATCCCCCAGCACTGCCAAGGCCACCACTAACCCATGTCCCCAAGTGCCACATCCATATGGCTCTTAAATCCCTCCAGGGTGGGGACTCCATCCCTGCCCTGGGAAGCTCTGCCAGGACTGGACAATCCTTTCCAGGATAAATCTTCCCTCATATCCCAACTAAAGCAGCATAGCAAGGAACAGCACGGGCTCCTCACTGTAAGAGGCCTTCAGGAGAATTTTTCCTTCTGATGACATGAAATCTCCTGCTGTTCCCACATTTACAGATGTAGAAATGATACTCAGTAGGAAACTAGTTCAAGTATATTTTATCCTAAATGATTTTTTCCCGTTAAACAAACCATCCAGAGGAGTCCATGGAGATGCTCCAAGGGCTGAAGCCCCTCTGCTCTGGGGCCAGACTGGGAGGGCTGGGGGGGCTCACCTGGAGAAGAAAAGGCTCCAGGGAGACCTGAGAGCCCCTTCCAGTGCCTAAAGGGGCTCCAGGAGAGCTGGAGAGGGACTTGGGGACAAGGGATGGAGGGACAGGACAAGGGGAATGGCTTCCCACTGCCAGAGGGCAGGGCTGGATTGGATATGGGGAAGGAATTCTTTGTTGTGAGGGTGGGTAGGCCCTGGCACAGGGTGGAACTGGATGACCTTGATAAACCATTTGTGACTTGTAGGGATGAATTTTGTTGTCCTGTCAGTACCAATCCCCCAGGCAAAGGCTGGGCTGGAGCAGGAGGGAGAGGCAGAGACCCAAGGGCAGTGCCAGAGAGCCCCAGCAGGCACACACAGTGCAGGAAGCAGCAGCAGAAGGCAGAAGACACCTCTCCTGGCTGGAAAACCCTCCTCAGCCAGCAGCTCCCAGCAGAGCAGCACTGTTTCAGCAGCACCAGGCACCCTCCACACCCAAGTATTCCCCAGAGAGTGGTGAAAGATTTATTTATCTTTCAGTTAGTGGAACCCTGAGTGCTGCCCACACCCATCCTCCCCCTGCAGCTCCCAGGGACCACACACTCCTTTGATCCTCCTGTAACCCTGAAGCACAAGGTGACCCACTTTCCTCACCACTGTTGGCAACTGAGATAGGAGAGACTCTGGAAGAGCTTTGGCAGGGATGATCTCCCTTCTCTGAGATGGATGAATTCAGCTCAACAGCTGGAATTGGAAAGCCAGAATCATCCAAACAAAGGGTGATGAGGCCACCACTGTGTTTTCATCCCATGGCACCAGCTCTGCTCCCATGCCATGTTCTCCAATGCCTCCCTTGGGTGAGCAAACAATACAGGGACCTAAAGGCCAAGTGATCAGCAGAAATTCCTTCAGTATCTAATCTAAATCCACCCTCCTTCAGTTTAAAGCCATTTCCCATTATCCTATCACTACACACCCTTTCTGTTTACTGCTTCTGTTCCTCTGAATTGTGCCTGTCACTTCTAAGAACTGTTTATTTTTTCTGGTGTCTCAATAATATTCATCCCTTCATCTCCAGTCCAGGCACATGTCAATCTTTTCCAAAATCAAATGTTCTCACACTACAGAAAGTCATACAGAGTACAAAAAGGGTGGCTTATCAAAGAATCAGGGAATGGTTTGGGTTGGAAGGGACTTCAAAGCCCATCCCATCCCACCCCCTGCCATGGGCAGGGACACCTCCCACTATCCCAGGTTGCTCCAAGCCCTGTCCAACCTGGCCTTGGACACTCCCAGGGATCCAGGGGCAGCCACAACTTCTCTGGGCCTGCCTGAAGCTGCTTTAAAAACACATTCCTGGTGAGGCATTTGGTGAGAAGAAACCTGTAGTCACTAAACCAGATATAAATAGGCAATTTCTAGTGAGTAAGACAGAAGACAAATTACAAATACTAAACATTTATTGTTTTTCTCATAGGAAGATTGCAAGATTCAATTTCAAACAACAGGACAAGGGCTTTCATTACTGTTGGGATTTTGTTTTGCTTCTTTCAAGGGGAAAGAAGAAACTGGTGTAAAGATACTACCAGAAGCAGTGCACATTGAGATTAACTTCTTTCTTAATGTCACCATCCCAGTGCTGAACTGCCAAGCTAAGCCCTTCCCAGTTCAATAACATCTCCTTTGCAGCTTCTTGTGCACCACTGAACAAGGTCAGGGCTCCCCTTCTCCTTTACCCTTCCCCTGCAGGAACACCCAGCACAGTGACAGCCCTGTACAGAAGTGAAGCCTGGAGAAGCCACCATGGTGACACTTGATCAAAATGAGATCTGAGAATGAAAATGAACCAAACTGCACCCTCCTGCTCAGCCATGCACAGTGCAGATCCCCAGTGATGCAGCTCTCCAGCGTTGCTTTTCCATCCTCCTGGCACAAATACTTGTTACACATCCACAAAAAGACAAAAGAGGAAAATCAAAGAACCCAAGAACACTTTACTTTCAGTTTTAAACTAAGGAAGGCAAGCTTTGAACAGGAATTACTGACACCTTGTGAAAGTCCATCATCAGATATCTGGGAATGGGAGGCAAGTTTTGCCTCATAACAACTGCTCACAAAAAGTATTCCTTAAAACCACCCAAGGCCACCAGGACAGTTCCCAGTGCCATCACATGGACTCAGACTGGGGCTGGCACATGCAAGGTCCATCATTTCTGGATCCTGGCCCCAGCCAGGGTGGTCACTGGGGCTCCTGGGCTCCCCTCTCTGCAGCCACACCCTCAGAAGTCGATGTTTGCCAGACCTGTGTGAACAAAAAGACGGGTTGGGGGGAAAAATAAATGTTTATTCTTATCCTACCTGTCTACCACTATCAGGACAGTCAGGCACAGGAAGAAGGATGCTTTGAGAACTCCTTAATTTTTTTAATTTAAACATAAAGGATTTGGTGGGAGGAAATCAGGCAACAGATTCATCTGTACGTTTTTAACCCTTTTTTGATTGTGATGAAGCAATTAGTTTGAATAAGCCAATCTGCAGGAGTGCTGGAATTATTCATGGCAGAAGGAACAACACAGAATGTTCATGAATCTCAGAGTCTGCTCATGAAATTAAAAACAGAAAGCTGGTGAAAATGCCCTTAATGAGGGCAGGAAATCCACATGAAATTAAAAACCCTGCTTTAGATTAAGACATATCCATGCCATGTCCAAATGTCCACTGGACATTTGATTCTCTCCTTTGAGATCTGTCTCTTTTAACTTCTAAGATACCCTGCACCACTCAACCTCAGTACCCAAAACTGTCCTAAGCCTTTCTCTAATCACAGCAAAGAATAATGCTGAGATCCCAAAAGAGTGGTTACCATCAACATTTTGCCCTTAGCTCCTCTAGAAATACACTGTGTGTTACAGTCATCTCTTTCTAGGCCTAAGAAATCAAATGGAGCAAGGAAAGCAAAACGAAGGAGAAGGGGAGGAAATGATATAAACTGGTAGGCAGAGGTTTTCTGGAAAGACTGAAGTCCCTGAAATTGCAGAGAAAAGTCAAGGTAAATTGTGCCTACAATAGAGTGGTCTTTAATTTGGACAAATACAGGCTGTAGCCATCCATCCTTCACCCAAACCACAGTTCTCCTGATTTTATTATTTCTTAAGCAGTAGCAGTGTAGAAATGCTACAGAAAGCATAAATCAAGTCTCTCCATTTAAAAAAAACAACAGTGTAGGAGAGACAGAATTTTAAGAACAAAAGGAACATTTGAAAGAGTTAATGTCAGAGGGAATTTTTTTCCCCTGGGAGAAAGTGGCGTGGAAAACTCCAGTGTCAGATGGCTGTAAATGGGGACAGTGCAGAAGCAGCCTGGGATAAGAAATACAAATTTATTTTTGTGTTGTCAGGACACTGTGATTTCATATACCATGTGTCCATATGGCACTTCCCATGCATAGGATTTGTAAACCTTTCAATTAGAACTGATAGGATAAAACAGGCAGTTATTTAAAGTAACCCATACGGCATCTTCTGGTGGAAAAATTCCAACTCCCCTGTACTGGATGGGCTTCCAACAGGGATGGCCATAAACCCTCCAAGGGCTGTGGAGGAACAACCACCAGCTGTGAGGTGCTCCCAGCCCCAGGGCCAGAGCAGCAGGGTGTCTGTATCCTGCACCTGGGCTAACATCCCAATCCCAGTCTTTCCACATAAGGTTTCCATGGGAGGGAAGGGCTTGGAGAACATTACCCAGGTTGCTGCTGTCCTTTGAAGCCCAGCAGATGCAGTAGTGCTGCATTAACTGTTCAAACAGTTCCTTCTCATCCAGGAATTCAAGTGCTTCTATTCTGTAGGAATAAAATAAAAATTGGGATTTAAGTTGGAGTCTCAGTAGAGTCTTTAATAAACTCTTCACTGCACAGGAGTGAAAATTCTGCCAATAAGGCACTACCTTTCCAGTGAATCAATCCAGGTGTTTGCCCATGATGCCACCACTGCTGCCACTCTTGCTGCCCATGTGGGAAACAAGGGACCTACAGGATGTTTTCAGCTTCTCATCCCTGGAATTTCATAGTGCAGGACTGATGTGTGTACCCTGGTCTGAGCAGCCACAGCAGGGCAGCCAAGTGGCAGGAGATTCCTCCTGACCAAGGGATTGCTGGGAACTGCTGAACACAGGATTTTCTCCAGAGGATCACAAGTCCCTCTCACGTCTCAGAAGAGTGATGGGTGCACCAGTGCAGCTCCCAACAGCTCTCCCACATGAGCCCATGATTAAATACAAACTAAATGGTACAAATAGAAGGCATGAGAATTTGGTTTTCTTAAAACAGTTCCCACCTAGGACTCCTAAAGAAGATCTTTGAATGTCTTCCCCCAAATGGAAGAATTTTTCCCAAGCTGTGCCTGATTTACAAAGCTTAACCTGGCCCATTCTCATCTCCCTCCAGACTACTTGAATATCAGTGTTTATTTTCCATGCTAAATATTTAGAAGAGCTGCTACTGAGGATCAAAAGAGGCTGAGGTGCAAAAGTTCCTAAATACACTCCCAGATGTGAAGTGCTGTAGAAGAACACTTTTGCAAAGACTTTTATAAATAAAAAGCATTATTTGCATCATTAATACCGAAGGACAGAGTTTACATAACCTATTTCCTGGCATTTGGAACAAGTGGAAGGAGCTGAGCAGATCTAAGGTAGTCAAAAATGCTGCAAAGAAAGCAGAGGCTCTGTCTCCACCAGTGCCATCTGGCACCACCACACAGCTCCTTCCTATTTAAACCACCTCTGATTTCCACCCTCACCTGTTCAGCTCCAGGCTCTGAGAAACCCCCATATGGGGAGATTTGGGCCAAGGTAACTTGTTCAGCTAATTCAAACTGTAGTTAATGAGTCATAGCAATTCACATTTCGTGTTGTATCCCTAAGAAGTTACTCCTTCCAAAGTTTCCCATTTGTCAGTATTTCTTCAATGCAAAAAATTAACAAAATCCATGCAGATTATGGACTGCTGAACAGCCTTCAGTTACCCCCTCTGTGCTCTGAGCCCTGCAGACCCAGCAGTTTCCCTCACAAAGAGGATTTCAATGTGTTGTGCTTTAACCCCAGCCAAAATGTCCATAAGGAACATCCCGAGGACTGCAAAAACTCAACACAGCATTTCTGTGGCATCTTTTATCTGTGAGTTTCTGCCATGAGATGCTTTACAGTGCACCAAATAAAACAGCAGCATGGCCAGTGTGCTCCTGGCAGCACAAACCCCCTGCATCATTCCTGTTGCTCCAGGCATTACCCTCAAGGCTCTGCAGAGCTTCACACTCAGACACGGCCAGCACGTGCCTGAAATCTCCTCTGTTAGACCAGGGAATCCCATGCTACACACTGCTGTGAACAATCTTGGAGATGGCAACTGAAGATGACTTTTGTTTCCCAAATTAATACCTTTTGACATCAGCCTGTGGCAAAAAGCTGTACACCTTCATCATATCAATGGCACGTGCAGTCTCCCAGCCATTCAGCAGCAGTCGTTCCCTCTGTAACACAAAGGGGCAGCAGAGCTTTGAGGACTCCAGGACAAACACCACCAGAGGGCAGTTTCTCCCCCGAAGGACCTTAGAGGGCAGCTGCTTGACCTGCTCTCTGAAGAGCTCAAGACTTTTGCCAAGCATGTGCTCTGATCCCTGCACAGAGAGGGCAGTGGGACAGGCAGGGCTGGGCTCTGATCTGCTGCAGCTTTTGGGTAACTACTGACATTCAGTGCTATCAAAGACAAGGCTCCAGGGTGACCCAACAAGAAAGATGGAGAGACACCATTTACAAGGGCCTGGACAGGGGGGAATGGCTTCAAACTGACAAGAAGTAGGTTTAGATTGGATATTAGGAAGAAATTCTTGGCTGGGAGGGTGGGCAGGCCCTGGCACAGATTGCCCAGAGAAGCTGTGGCTGCCCCAGCCCTGGAAGTGTCCAAGGCCAGATGGGACAGGGCTTGGAGCAACCTGGGCTGGTGGAAGGTGTCCCTGCCCATGGCAGGGGGTGGGATGGGATGAGCTTTAAGGTCCCTTCCAACCCAAGCCATTCCCTGATCTATGATAACGTGAACAGGAAAGGGGTTCATTGGTTGCCCCAACCCTTCTCTGGTCACTGCCCTGACCCTCACAGGACACACACACAGACAGAATGTGCAGATTAACTAATTTTAATAGCAGACCCACCCAGAGCTCTGTTCCCTTCTTACCTGGGAGTCCAAGGACCTGCAGACCTCCACCCCAGCCAGGTTGCACTGTCGCCTCTGCAGGTTCTCAATCATGATCTGCCCAAACCGGTCCGTCATGTTCACCTCAGGTAGAGAAGGAGACAAAAGTGTTCCCCCTCCCGCACACAAGGTGACCATGGGCAAAAGCAGAAACCTGCTTAAACTCTTGGCTTGCCTATGTCATAAAATGTACAGGATAACAGCAAAGTGAGTTGCACATCCTTCCATCAGGTCTCCTTCCCACTGCCACCATCTCCTCAGCTCCCTCGGTCACAGCCTCAGTGCCACCACCACAGTGACAATGCCCCTGCCCTGCCTGGCACAGGGACTGACAGGAGAACTGCTGCTCCAAGCTCTCAGCCTCATCTCTGCAGCACTGATTTACAGCTGGGAAGATCCTGTTACTAATTCCTGGAGCCACCTAGTTCCCCCGAGGCAGCACTTAAGTTCCACTGAGAGAAGCAGAGTTCATGCTGATGTGATTTCTGCTCCACTTTGCCAAAGAACAGAGAGGTAATTATGTAATGTTATACACCCAGAGCCAGCACTCAGCATCATTTCTTTTCCCCCTGTCTTAGCTAAACCAATATTCCATGGTTTGCTCCACATAGGGATTAAGTCTCAATTATTTTGCTTCAACATAGCCCAGAAATTGTCTTTCAGAATTAGCTGTATATTCTTCCTAACAAGCTCACCAAGCTACAAGCTAAACCACGTTACTACAGAAATTGAGCAGAAACTTCTGTCTCTACAAAAGGACACGGCCCACTCTTATTTCACAACAACTCCCACCTTGGAGAGCAATTTTTCTGACAACAATGCAGGTCTAAAAATGCCACTTTGGTTTTACCTGCTCGTAATTGACAAACATGGCCACAGGGAAGGTGCTTGCTGCCCACTTGAGCAGGTTTGCAGACTGCTGGGGGGTCATGTACACCAGCACACACTCTGCCACCAGCAGGGTTGGCAAACTGCAAAACAAAACCAAAGCACAGAACTATTTCCAGCAGAAGAACAAGAAAAATCCATAAAGAATTGTTAGTAAGCATTCATTTTGTGTCTTCAAAGAGCTACATTTTTTATGAACTAGATATTGAAGTTTGAATGAAATCTCTTTATCAAGTTGACTAGAACTAGACTTTCTGGCAGTTGATGAATTAATTAACCACAGGAGACTCCTGTGGTTACAAATCAGAGATTTTGGGAAACAATCTCCTCTAAATCAGCCCTGAACACAATAATGTGCATTCTCCAAGTCTTCTCTTACAGCATGAACTGAGGAGTCTATTAAAATTCCCTTTGCAGCAGAACTGTACCCTGTATACACAATCCACACTCTTCTAGAGATCAGTAAAATCAGGAATAAATTACTAAATGAAAAAAAAATCCTGTTTGCTCTTTAAAAAAGTTCTAAGAAGAATTTTAATTAGTCAAATTTGTTCAGTATCTGTAAAATACTCTTCACATATTATTATCTAACAAAATGCAATCTATACTTTGCACGTTGCCTCTTCCCCCTCCATCCACAAACCAACAAAAATAGACATCTACACGAGTGATTTTCTTCAGAATTATTGAGTTTGCTTTTAATTGCTAGAATGAAAGGGAAAAAAAAGTCACTAGAAGCAGGAGAAATTCCACAAGGAGCAGCGATGTAGGCAAGCAAGGCAACATTTCAGAAGATGGAAGTGTAAAGAATTAAATGGCAATTTGATGCATTCTGCTTCCCCATATGCTCTCTCCCACCCAGCCAGATCGCTGCTATTTATATAGCTTAGATTTGGAAGGTCTGTCCATCATCCACTCAGAAACTTAACTCCTGCCCCCTCCAAAGCCTCCTGTGGAACAACAAAACCCCAAGAGGAGCTTCCAGATTCGAGTCCATGGCAATCCCTCAACCAAAAGGTTTAGGGAACAACAGGGGTTTAAGGGGAGGCCACAGAAAATAAAGACAAAACACTGGAATCCCAGAATGGTCTGGGTGGGAAGGGACCTTCAGGACCACCCAGTTCCAACCTCCTGCCATGGGTAGGGCACCTTCCACTAGACCAGGCTGCTCCAAGCCCTGTCCAATCAAGGCTTCCACAAGCCCTCATTCAAACAAAATCAATTTTAAAAAATATCCTCTTACTGTACATCCAAGTTGTGTTTCTTTAGCTTTTCCTCCAGATCTGCTGAGAAACGGAGATCTGCCCCCACTATGGAATATCGACTGGAGTCGAGGCTGTGGGAATCTGCAAGGGGAACATTGGAGAGACTGAGGTTACAAATGAGAAATTATGAATTAAAAAAAAATAAACAGGAGTATGTGAACTGGAAGCCAAAGTTTGGTCTGTTATATCAAACTATGAACAGCAAAACATCCTTTTAAAAGATTAATTTCCTTTATGCTTCTGCTTTACAGTGCTATATCCCCAGCAGACCCTGCCACAAGCCCACTCTCTCCCTGTGCAGCCAGTGTGATGCAGAGAGGTTATCCCAGTCGTTGCCATGGCTCCCAGCAATGCAGAGAGAAGAGAAATGTGCAGAGGAAAGGCAGGATTTTCATTGTGTCTGTAGAGTTTTTTCAGATGACCCAACATATGTCCATAAAACTATATAAAAGTACATCAATTTCTGAAAAACTGAGTTAGCAGTAACAATATTTCAAGTCTTAACAACAGATATAGCTATATAAATTAATTATATTTATGGTTATAGAATACATATGGGGACCAGATATAGATTTGGGGCCAGAAAAGTTCAAATTTATCCTTTTGGTATGATTCAGTGACAGTATTTAAGCAAACCATCAAATCAGAGAAGGTATTCTGAGAAAAAAATATTCCCTGGGGATAGAACAGGCAGCAAATTCCTGTAAATGCTTTGCAGCAAGAAGGAGGAACAAATGGCAGAGGGAAAGGACACTTTGCCATCCTGGCACAGCTGAGGAACCAGCAGCAATGAAGCCTCTTGCAGTCAGTAATTCTGGCACCCCTCTGCAATCAGCTCACCCAGAGGAGCCCTGTGCCCTGGACAGAAAGCACTGCACGAGGGCACCATCGAACCCACTGGAGACAGAATCCTGCAGGGATATATGGGGTGGCTCTGGCACACTTTGGGTGGCTCTGGCACACTTCAGCTTTACTGGAGCCAAGGCATTGGGACAGCAGAACACAGGATTTCCCTCTTGCACCATGTAAGTGCCACAGAGCAAACAGTAAAAGAAGTAAAACAATGAAAAAACCCCAGAGTGAGAGTTTAAAGTGGCTTTGGAATGGCCAATGTCCAACTGCAGGAGCAGCTCTGGCACAGCTCCCTGTGGGATCTGCTGCAGATACAGCTCCTGAATGTCCTATGGGAGATGTCACACAATCCCAGGATCACTGAGGTTGGAAAAGCCCTCCCAGCCCCTGGAGCCCACCCTGTGCCCGATGCCCACCTTGTCCCCCAGCCCAGAGCACTGAGTGCCACAGCCAGTCCTGCCTTGGGCACCTCCAGGGCTGGGCACTCCAAACCTCCCTGGGCAGCCCTTGCCAAGGCCTGACCACCCTTTCCAGGAAGAAATTCCTCCTGCTGTCCAACCTGAACCACCCCAATGCAGCTTGAGCGAGGCTGGGTGACAAGGGAAAGGGAAGCCACGTGGCTGAAGGGACAGGATGAAAGGGGTTTCCAATTCAGGAGAGGGAAAAACAAGACTGGGAACAAGTGGGGGCTTTCCCAATTATTAGATCATTTATTAGATCAAGTAGGGATCAAACATTCCAGAGGATGCACCTCTGTTTAGCTTTCAAGTGACCAGCTGTCTGCAAGTGGCACTAGCAAGTGACAATAGTTGCCTCCTGCAACATTTCTGAGCAGCTCCAGGAACCACAACAGTTCAGAAAGAGAGTTACAGGGCAAAAAAAGGGAAAAAAGAAGTTGTGTGGCAAATGATTCAACATTTTGAGTTAAGGCTTTTTCCATGTGCATGTTCTGTAATAGCTTTACTACTTCCCACACTCTTCTATTTCAGTGATTACATCAAGGCCATGATAATGGCATCAAAAAAAGCCATCTAAAAACCCCACCACACACAGGGAAGTGTTTAAATAGGGCTTGGTCTCTGCCCATAGATAGGGCATCGTGAGCGTCAGCCACCACAATTAGTAGGGAATCAGTGCCAGCTCCTTGTCCAGCTTCAGACTTGTACACAGAAAAACATCCATGAAGAACAGAAATCAAAGCCAGATATAAACTACAGAACTTTTTAAGTGATCCAGTACAGAAGGAGCACAAACACTCCGAGGTGGAAGTCAATATCCCTTGCTCACACCACATTGACTCAAACATTGTTATTACAGAATCACAGACTGGCCTGGCTTAATCTATTGAAAATCCCATATTCCAAGCACTGGTTCCTACCCAGGCACCAAGACCTCACAGGAGTTTTTAGCAAGGTTGTTTGGTCAGGATATTCCCCTCCAGAGCATGGAGCTACCTTGTGGCTTTGTGTGTGATCTCACACTCAGCACAGTCACTCACAAAGACTCTCTAGCACTTGGCTGAAATGAAGGTTTGAGAAACACCAGGCTCAGATTTAATTTGAGGAATTCAAGGGAGGGGAGAGAGAAGGAGAGAAAGAAGAGCCCCACCATTCTAGGCCACTCCTTCTGCCTCACAGAGGCTCTCCCAACCCTGGTGCAGCATCAGCTATCCATGGATAATCAACAGAGGATGCTTTGCTCTGATCACACCACTTGTATGTTTATTTTTCATGACTTCTGGCACAGAAATAACAACACAAGTGGCTCAAATTTCAGAGACTCACAGAACAAGACATCACTGTGGGAATGGAATAGTAGCAGGAGCTGCTTATAGTTCCCTTCTGACCCCACTGCAATACATTTTTTTTCACAGAAACGTTAGGAACAAGTAACTTCTGTGTTTGAGGGTGGCCCCAAGCCCCCCCTGCTGCCCTAACCTGGCTTTTGGAGCAGCCTTCCAGCCTCACAGAGCTCTGAGCTTCCCCTGCCACATGAATTCAGTTTGCTTTTCCTACTCCCTTCTCACATTAGTGCAACAATTTCCTGGAGGTTTTCCAAGAGACAGAATGCAGGATACTATTGACTCAAACTGATTTCATTAGGATTTTCATCCTAAGGTATCTTTGGCAGCTTTACAAACCACCAGCCCATACAGCCTATTCCACAGGCGGGATATGGCACTGCTCTCACTCAGCTCCTCGTTCACTACAACACCAGAGCAGAGCACGTGTCAAAACACAAACTTGGTTTGTCTTGGAAGCACAGCATCATCCCCAACACAAGGCCTGCAAATCACCAGGGCAGCAACACCCCTGACACCTGCACAGGGTCACAGGAAACTCTGGAAATGGAGCAAAAGGGAAGCAGAAAGTGCCAATGCTGGACTAGACAGGGCAGAAGGTGTGAGAGGCACAGAAAGGTAACAGTTCACTGAGTGTGATCTGCACTTGCAAAGGTGACAAAGGTGGGGCACTGACTGCCCAACATGAGCAACTGCATCATCCATCACACAGTGCCAGTGAACTTTGAAAACAATTTACTGTGGTATTGCCACAGGAATGTCAAACAGCTGCACAAATCACTGCTTTCCCTGGAGAGCCAACATTCCCCAGGACACCACAGGGCTGCTCAGTGACAAGTGTCATCCCACTGCATCCAAGGGCAGAGGCCACCAACATCTAGGTTTGAACTGCACGCCATGTAGTCCCTGCCTTGGCCAAAGGGCAGGCACAGCAGATGCTGCCCTGAAGCCAAGAAAGTTGTCTGTAACACTGAGGGTGAGCAGAAAAGCAGTGAGAGAACAAGAATCACGTCAATCCATATTACAACAACTCAAAAATGAAATTCCAAACCATCTAAACAAACTATCCCTGGCACAGCAGAGACAGCAGTGTGAAACTGATGTGGGGCAGGCACAGGATGGGCTAACCTCTTCCCCAGGATTCCAAAATCCTGGTCCATATCCCACAGAGATGGGTAACATCTCCCTGCCTGGCAATGCTCCTTCATTGTGCTTCACTACAGTCCCTGTGACAGGTGGTATTCCCACAATATTCCATGTCTAACAGCTGTACAGGTCAGAGCAAAGGCTCCCCTAGGATGATACCCTGCCTCTCAGAGAGCCAACAGCAGCCACAAAGGGAGAAGCCAAAACAAGGGCAAACATGTAAGTAGGTGTTTTTCTAGCTTTTCCCCAAGAATACTTAAACTTGTTTTGGATTTCTGGACCATTATTGAGCTCCTGAGCTCGTGCCTTCATACATCTATTTATTCTAATACCCAGATCCTGCAGGAAGGCAGCAGTAATCATTTACATGTGAGGCACAAACTATTTTTTCCCCCCATGTGCATCACTCTCTATTAATCCACATTGAATTCATCATCAAGTCACTAATTTCACAAGATTCTTCTAACAGTTCTTTACCACTCTGAAGAGTTTGGATTTGCCAACAAGCTGCCACTTACTAATCACTCTATTTTCCCAATTATTCCTTAGTGTTGAACAACAACATATCCCTAAGCACAGATCTCCATCTCCTCCATAATGAAAATTAACAACATATGCTCACCCTCCATCCCAGCTCCTCATCCATATGAGAACCATTCCTTCCCCACAACCACCATGCCATTCTTTGGCACACTTTGGTAAGGGACACTGTCAAAACATATCTCTGAAATCCAGGCACTATATTGATGTCCTTTTCCAATAGATCTGTTGACTCAGAGAACTCCAGTAGGTTTATGAGGCATAACTTACCTCTCCAAAAGTGATGGTGACTTTCTCAACATTCTGATTCCTCTGTTCCACTAAGACTTTGTTAGAATTCCTATTAATTAGTCCAGTAGAGACATCAGTCCTACTGGCTTGGAGTTCCCTGGATGTCTCAGCCAACACCTTCCAACTGGTACTAAGTTTTAAAACCAGAGGGTACAGCTCAGTCAGTAGCTGAGCAAATCCACTGCCAAGTTCCTTTAGACCTGTAAGAAATCTCTGCCCATCTGCTTGATTTAACTATTTATTCCCCCACCTCTTCTGGTGGCACTTCCACACGAAGCAGTTCCATTAATATATTCCTAAACAGAAGTTCCCACCTGAATCTCACTACAAGCGACCCATGGTTGAGTGTCAGCTCAAACTGGGATTCCACAACATGCTTCCCACATCTCCAAGTTACCCAGACACGATGCTGCATCCCAGAAAGGCCAGTGTAGCAGATCCCACACCACCCTGGGTACAGTAAAATTGCTGCTCTGAGGTTTTAAAACCCAGCACTGAGAAAGAACCAGAGAAACAGCCTTAGAGAAACCAGTCACTCCAGTACACTCACCCAGTGCCACAGTAATTGCTGCTGACTGCTGAGAGTTGCTATTAATAACTTTTGATCACAATACACCACTGCAAGCTGATAACTACAGTTGTTCTGCTGTACCAGACACATCTCCAGCTGTTCAGGAACACAAACACTACCCAGCCCTCTGGACTGACCGTGTGGATGCCTTTGGAACAGTGCTGATGCAGCAGATCCCACTGTGTGCAGGGTGTGCCACAGGCAGGGCTCCTGGCTGGAACCCACCAGTCCTCAGGTGCCCTTTTGCTCAGGTGGGGCACTGGACTTTCATCTTTTGAGGCCTGAAGGCACAACAGAAACTCTCTCCTTCAAGTGATCTAAAGGTCTGGTGAGTTAAGACCATCTAATATGCAGCAGTAAAATATGCATTTATATGCACCATCGAGTCCAAGTGTGGCAGCACTCTGAGCCAAGTTAGAGCCTTGGGGGAAGAACCTGTTTTCCCACTGGAACATGAGCACACCTTTCCACTCTGCTCTCTACCCTTTGGTGCCAGGAAGGCCAATGGCACCCTGGGGGGCACTGGAAGAGCATTCCCAGCAGGTCAGGGAGTGATCCTGCCCCTCTGCTCAGCCCTGGGGAGGAACATCTGCAGTGCTGTGTCCACTTCTAGGCTCCTCAGGACAGGAGGGACATGGAGCTCCTGGAGCAGGTCCAGAGGAGGCTACAAAGATGAAGAAAGGACTGGAGCATCTCTGTGAGCAGGAAAGGCTGAGGGAGCCAGGGCTGTTCAGCCTCCAGAGCAGACACTGAGGGGACTCCCCATGTCTGACAGTACCTGCAGGGAGGGAGCAGAGCAGGGACCAGGCTCTGCTCAGGGGGCCCAGCCATGGCACAAGAGGAAGGGGCAGGAACTGATGCCCAGCAAGTTCCACCTGAACATGAGGCAGAACTTCTTTGCTGTGCAGTGTCTGAGCACTGAACAGAGACCAGAGAGGGTGTGGGGTCTCCTCCCTGGGGGTATTCCAGAACTGTTTGGACACAACCCTGTGCCACGTGCTCTGGGATGGCCCTGCCTGAGCAGGGAGGTGGGACCAGATGGGACCCACTGTGGTCCTTCCAACCTGATCCAGCCTGGGATTCTGTGAGGGCCCTTTCAAGCCCTCCAGTCCCTGAGCTAGACTTGTGCACAATAAAAGCACCAGGTCAGGTGATCATTCAGGGAGCAGCAAACACTTTGAGCTCTGCTTTAGGGTCACACCTGCTCAAACAAACGAGTTGCTATCATAGATGGAAGTAATTAGTGTTCCTTGGGATAGAGACTCCACAACCTCCTGTTCCATAAACAGGTTATAAGCCAAGACAGTACAACCCTTTATTGGGGTAATAAACAACAGTTTATTACCCTTTTAATACTAAAATATAACAAACAGCATTGGCTCCTGAGCTTGGACTTTGCAGGCTGTGTTTTTGCTGTGAAGACTCTGCTAAATGTAAAGACTTGCTCTCTTAATGAGACAGAAAGAAGATAAACACTCAATAGATATTTTAATCCTGTATCCATGCCTCTCAGTAGCACTTTTTCTTTTCCTGTGACAAAAAACTTGAGCTACATATGAGAGAAAAAGAAAAAAACCCAACAACTTTCTGGCAGAATAAAATCACTTAAAGAGAAGACATTTCTAACATGACACAGAACGAATGGGCAGAAGTCTGTAAGAGAAGAAAAAAGCCTCTTTTCCCTCCCAATTCTCTGTCCAAACAGCATTTCAAACATTAAAAGCCTGCCCACATAGCAGAACAAAATGATCAGAAAAGTTTTAAAAGTGCTGCAGTACATCACTGACTGAGTTTGAAGATGACTCACCTATTAGAAGAGAGTCCCCTGAATGGGATTCCATAATTGGTTTTGACAGGGGAGGTTTTGATCTGTGGGAAGAAGGAAGAAGCATCTCAGAGCAGCTAAGCCTGTTTAACAGTGTGCTTACATCTTTTTTTTTTTAACATATATATATATATATATCTGCGTGTGTGTGTGTCTGTGATAAAAGCAGCCAAGAGAATATCTCTGCCCTCTACTGGAAATGAAAACCTTTGCAAGTCTGTGAAAGTTGCAATACAGTTTTATACCAAATAACTCTTCATTTTGAGGTGATCTTCCAAGAAGAGTCCAGATACTCTGTTACATATCCTCAATAAGCCCGAATGGATTCATTCACACAGAACATTCCCACAGAGCACCAGCCATCCTACCTACACCTGAACAGGCAAGTCTGGGAATTTACTGCTACCTTCAACATAAGAGAAGACTTAATCACCTCTAATTATCATGAGACTTTCCCTGCCACAGAACAAGGTCTGCTTGGCTCCTTACAGCTTCCACACACCACCTTCTCCAGTTTGGAATAGTGGCTACACAGTCACACGTAGGACTTGCTTGCATAATGAGCCTTTATTTGCACAGAATCCCAGAATGGTTTGGGTTGGAAGGGATCTTAAAGCCCACCCAGTGCCACCCCCTGCCACAGTTAGGGACACCTTCCACCAGCCCAGGTTGCTCCAAGCTCTGTCCAACCTGGCCTTGGACACTCCCAGGGATCCAGGGGCAGCCCCAGCTTCTCTGGGCCCCCTGTGCCAGGGCCTGCCCACCCTCCCATCCCAGAGCATGGAATGTTTCTTGGCAGAGAGATGAAACAATGACACTGATCACATTCAGTCTCACACAGCTGAGCACAGCCCTCAGACTTACTTGATATTATGTATCTTTCTTGCAACGATCATTGGGAAATCCACTTCAAAATACTTCCTAGGGAGAAGATTTTCATCCTGGGAATTGGAGGAAGACAATAGAATTAGGGACACTCAAGTTTCACATGCACAAAAGAAGATACAACCTCAAGTCCTGAGCAGTTCTGCTTCAGCTTACACTGGCATTTCTAACAGGGGCATAAAAATGTCCCACAGCTTAAAACCAACAAAAAAAGCAGCTTCTCCCAGTTAATTACACCCCACCTGCTCTTCACAAGAATTGCAATTACAGGCCACACTTCAGCTTTTAAAATCACTGTTAGCATAAAGTTAATATAACTGTGTATTGACGCAGCTTTTAGAGGAATATATGTAATTAAAAAGCACCACATCTCAGAAAAGAAATGGTATTTTTTCTCTTCCTCTGACGAAATACAATGAATTGTGACCAAGCAAAATGCTCCTTGGGCTTTTCTCCAAAAACCAAATTTACAAATGTAAATGCCCATGAGAAGACAACTCATTCAGAGGTGTGTTCACTCAGAGTGACACTATCGTGCAAGAACTGAGTAACCTGAATTGCCATTAATTGCACTCACACATAAAAACAGACACATATTTGGAACAGGCTGCTCAGAGAAGCTGTGGCTGCCCCATCTCTGGAAGTGTTCAAGGCCAGGTTGGACAGGGCTTGGGGTAACCTGGGCTAGACAAAGGTGTCCCTGCCCGTGGCAGGGTGTTGGAACTGGATGATATTCAAGGCTCCTTCCCACCTCAACACACCTGGGATTCTGTGATTTACATATATAAACTCACATTTCTGTAGTTCATTTAGAAACATGTACCTAAAGCCTGTACAACCCTGGGCTTTGGCATCTCATTTCTGTTTTATTACAGGATAAAATAGTGAAATCTGAAGGTTGAAAGAGAACAGCAAACCGCGATGTTTCTGGAAGCCCACTAGAGGTCAGCTTCGGGTCACACACGTCTGGGGAAGAGCCAGGGGAAAGCACAGCCCTTCCTGAGCTCTGAGCTGTAAAGGAACCTGAACTGACTCTGACCAAGCAGAGTTGAGGCAGAGCAGCCAGGACAATTGGGACCCTGGCGGGCATGGGAGGAGTTACCTTTAATCTCCAGAACAGGGTGTCCATGCCAGCCCCAAGATTAACAATTTGACAGTTGCATTCTGTCTTCTTTAGAAAAGCTTTAAGCAGATAACTGACACCGTGAACACGAGCATAATAACCTGTTAACACACACAAAAGCTGGGCTTTAATTATTATTTTTATGCAGTACTTGATGTTTAACACTCATGAAGAACTCCAGGTAGCCTGTTTAAAAAGTGGTGTTTCTTAGCAAAAATAATACCCTCTTTGTAAGATATCTAGAGGTTTTGTTTTTAATTACTGCCAAAACCTGATGCAGTGATAAAACAGAATTCCTTGGGTAAATAGAGATTTTAGTTAAGTTTCACTTCAAATAGAGCAGAATAATTCTGGCTGGTGTCCACACTTGCAGAGACCAGAGCTGACATACCCAACTGTCCTGAGTCAAATCAACATTTCTGATTGTTTTGAGGAGATTTCTGCACACTCAGACACACAGACACATCTCCTTTAGAATACAAAAAGCAAAGGATGAGAGTTTTGATTTACACAATAATATTTAAAAGATCAGTTACAATAAGGAATTCTTTCTGTGAAGAAAACTTGTCTCATTCTTTCACATATTCCCTACCCCTCAACACCCAGTGTACAGTTCTGTCAGCCTTGAGACCAGTCAGATGACTCTGTGCCCATTCCCACTTGCCTCTGTTGATCTCGGGTGCTTTCCTCTCTTTGGCTTGTCTCACAAAATACTGGAGGTAAGGGTCCTTCCAATAGCCAACACTGACAGCAAACCTGCCCAGGAGTGGAGAAAAGAATGAATGGATTAAGAAACAAGGCCACCAAGATTTACCCTAAAAGATACACGGGCTGGTAAGGTCCCTCTGCCCTGGGTGTGCACATGCAGACATGAGTTACAAATCTGTTCCATGGATCAAACTACTTGAATTAAGACATCATATAAAGTTTAGTTAAAAAATCTCTCTGCCGACGTATTAAAGAGGGAACTTTTTAACGGGCTCTGCACTGGTGGGTGAAATTCTGTGAGCAAAGACCCGAATCTCAGACATTTCCTCCCGGAGGACCCAGCAGGGGAATTCTCTGTCTCCAGCTCCTCAGACACCCCTATCAGGCTGTGCTTCTGCACACAGTTATTGTCATGACCTGTTTGCACTAATTCCAGAGCTTCTGTGCAGCACCTCAACACAGACCACGCTAAACACAGACAATCCTACACACAGACAGTGCTACTCAGTTCTGACAGGACTCCCTGGCTTTGCAACTGATTCCAAAGGAAACGCTCTCAAACCAAACTCCACCACGCACCGATCTGCAGCTACAGAACCCGAGAGGGCCCCACAAGCCCTGCCCGCACAGATCACCCCGCACCGGGCAGAGCGGGGCCGGACGGGGCTGCTCCCGCTCCCCTCCGGCGCCGCTTCCCGGGACCCGCCCGCGCTCCGCTCCCCGACCCCGCACGGCCCGGGGGGGCTGTGGTGGGGCCCGGCCCGGCCCGGCCCTGCCCGGTGCCGTTTGCAGTGCGG
>WBMV01001491.1:293456-329058 GCA_013396655.1 Campylorhamphus procurvoides
CGGGACGGGACGGGATGGGATGGGCTCGGGCGGCGCTGCCCGGCCCTGCCGAGCGGTCCGTCCGTCCATCGGTCCCCGCCGCTCGCCCTGCCCAGCCCGGCCCGGCCCTGCCTCTCCTCGCCCCCCTAACCGGGGGCTCAGCACAGCCCACGGGGGTCCCCCGGCCCCCCCGAGCCCCGCAGGGCCATTTGCATCGGGCCCTTCCTGTCTGCGTTTTGGCGACTTTCGTTTCCTTTCTCGCCCCATCAATATTACGGTGTTTTCTCCGTTTCTCGCGCTTTCTGACACTCCCCAGGGCTCCAGGCAGGGCCTCCCCCAGGATTTCACGCTCACAAAAGCAGCAGGAGCGCTGTAGGTACGATTGGCACTGCTGGGCAGCTGTCGGGGCCAGGGCAGGACGTGGCTCCGTGGAAATAACTCGGTGCCCAGCGCTGGCGGTGCCCTGAACCAGCACCACCTCCTCTCCCAGGTGTCACTGCACTGGGTTTCTAGCAGAAGTCAGTATTTTCCCACAGAAACGCTACTCTGCTTTCAGTACTGATTTAATCTGAAAGTTCGTACCTATACTGAGAGTACAAACTGAAAGCCTGTACTGATACTGAGAGTATAAACTCACTTATTATCTGGATATATTTTGGTGGCCTCCTCTCCAGTAACTCTTTTAACAGGGTGTTTATTTTCCCTGTGGCTCACACAGACCAGGGCAGAGGTATCAGCTAATAAAGCCTAAGGAGTCGATTTTTAATAGATTTGTTTTGCTATGAAAAAGGGAACAACTTCCCAACCGACTCTCTGTCCTCTCATTCTATATCAATTAATAGATTCTTTTATGTTGTCGGAGGGATTATTGGCATTGCCTGTTTGCATGTGTCAGCCTCCCAGCTCCAAATCCCAAGTGGAATTTCGAGTAATCTGGGCTGTACTGAGCAGGATAAACAGCTCGAGGTGCTTTGTGTTTCCAGGGGCACATGCACATTCATTGTGGAGCAGCGTTTGGAGCAGTGTGTGTGGTGTGGGGAGGGTGGCAGTGACCTTTGGCCACGGGCAGGGGAGGGCTGTGGCCCCGTGGGGTGCTCAGGGTGTGGTGTCTGGGCAGGTTCTTGCTCACATCTGTGCCAGGGAGTCTGGGGTGCCCTGGGAGTCTGGGCATGCACGGGATGGGTTCCTGCTTTCATTAAAATACAGACAATGCTGTCAATGTTTTTCATGTTAAACTTTTTAAAATTACACTGAGTCATTTGTTTTTATAAGCTTGATATTAATTAACTGTGACTATTTCATATTACCTCCTTAAGTTTCATGTCCTGGTTAAACCTTCCTGTAGTTGTCGGGGTCTTGTTTCTTTTCCCAAAGTAAAATCATGTTGTGGGGACAAATTTCAACTGGTTTCACTTGCAAATATCAGGGCTGAGGCTTTCAAGTGTGGTTTAAGAATCACTGCAGAGCTCGTGGAAGATGCAACAGGCATTCAGCAGGATCCTGCTGGGATATTTTATGTTGTATTGAGTTGGTGAACTCATTTATTAGCTTTTTATTCTGGGAGAGAATGAAGGGACAAGCCCCACATCAGAAGGACCCTCTGGTTCTGTAAACACTTGAAGAGGTGATGGCTCAGTGTTTCAAGACCCCAGACACCCTTGTGGGATCCTGTAGGGGAACAAGCTGTTCCCCAAGAGAAGCAGCATTTGGAGGAGCAGTTTGGGATTTGCACTGAGGGGTCACATTCCCCTTCACTGGGGGTGCTGAGAATGTTGGGGGAGCTGCCCCCTCCCTCTCCCCCTCCCTGGGACATCCCCTGGGTGTCACCTGCTGCTTCTGGGCTGATCTCTAACTGGCTGTTGTGTTTCCTGGTGGTGTGTTGGAAAGGGGTGTCTCCTTCTGCTTTGTTTTTCCCTCCTGGCTGGGTTGTGGGGAGGGCAGACACTTTGCCATGAGGTCAGCAAAGCTCAGCTGTGCGTCAGCAACGCGGCTCTACCTGGTCATGTTCCCTTTAATGAAGGGATGTTTGGAATAGCTCAGGGTTGAAGGCAGCAATGACACTGCCCTTCTCCTAGCCAGCTTCCAAGGTTGGCATCTTTGGCCTTGGATCCCAAATATGTGATTTGGAATCAGAGAAGTAATACCTTAGTGTGGAAAATAAGAAAAGATGGGCAAGAGCTCCAGGAAAGCCAAGGAATGGTATTTATGGGAAGGCTGTGAGTCCATGGATAGGCTTCCTATGAAGGACTATAGGGAATTGTGAAATGCATGTAGGAAACTAATTAAAGGGGGGGATTAGCTGAGTGGAACAGGATTCCACACTAATTAATAGATGTGTTAAATATTTTGCAGCAATTGTCTCGTGGATGTTGTTGCCTGCCTTAAGACAAGTGTTCAATCTGCTGCCAAGGACTTGATATTTTATATATCTTATCAGATTTGTTTTGAGTGCTGCTGAGGGAACAGCTCAAGCCCTGGGAAACCTAAAAAGTAAAATATCAGTCCCTGCCAGAGTCTAGGCCAGAACATGTCACTGGAGGTGGCATCACAATGTTCTCAGAGCAGCCTTAGCTGGAGCAGAGAACTGTGACTCTTGGCATGTGTTGGTGCTGGTGCCGTCGTGAAGGCTCTCTAATGTAGCCTGGATAATTCCCAAAAAGCAGGGCTGGGGTGTGCAGGTGAGCAGAGGCAGGGCTTGCCAGGAAATCATTAGTTCCACACGAGCTGAATTAATGCATTGGAATAAAGTGGCACCTTGCCCACGACAGGCACACAGCTGATCACCCAGAGGAGCGAGCTCAGAGCTGGCTTTATCTGCAGGTACATCCCAAATCCAGCTGGAAACAGATTGGAAGTTTTAGTTAAGCTATAAAATAAACTGGGGAGGGAGTGGAAATGAAAGGAATAACCTTAATTCTGAACTTGATGAATTTCAGGTGGCCTGTAATTCCATAGAGGCCACGTGCTGGGATTGTTTTTAATGGGATTTATGTGCTAATTCCTCTAAACCTTCCTCCCTTCTGAGGACCAAGGCTCATACCCCCTGAGAACAGTTGTGTGTGTGTGTGCCTGGGGCCCTGTGCAGTGGGAGTTGTGGACTGTCCTAGTACATGCTGTCTCAGAGCAGGGGAGGTGAGGTCCTCCCTGCTCTTTGCACCTTTCTTTGGGATGCTTCCTGGGCAGATCCTCACTGCAGCAGAGCAGCTGAGTGGTAGGCTCAGAAATTAAATAATTATAAGATATGTGATGGCAACAAGGTAATTCTTGCGATATCTCTGAGTGCTTGTCTTAGTTTTCATACCCTTTTCTAAATTACAAAGGAGACACATTTGATTAGAAGCTTGGGAATATTCTCCTCTAAAGCTGCAGTCATCCCTAATGAAAATAAACCCTCAGAGCTATTGTTATCAAAGCTTTGCACTGATACACTAATAAGCATTTGAACTACATAGCTGAGTGATTTCCATGAGGAGAGAGCCCACGGAGGGGTCTGGATTGTGCTGTTTGCTTACAAACTCAGGCTGGTAATTAATGACATTTCAGGCAGTGACAGCCTCGCATGAGCTGGGCTTCCCAGCCTCAGGGAACCAACTGCTGCTGTTGTTGGTTCTTTTTCCATCTTTTAGGTGCCATCACCAGAGTACCATTCAGATTAAAAATGATTCCAGACAACTGGTTTAGGTCTGGTGAAGTCACCCAAGATCAGACAGGTGGATATTCTTACTGCCTTAACTGGGAGAGATACTCGATCTGCCCCGAGGCTTTTGCAGTAATTTAAACCAGGGACAGGCAGCTCTGACTAATTAGAAATCTGGAAGACACCACAAACTACCTCAGAAAGCTCTGTTTTTATGCAAGAAGCTGACTTATCATCACTTTTGTGCCTGTTTGCCACTGTTCAAATACAACTCCTTGTGTACAAAGAGGTTTTTCCAGGGCCTGTACTCATGGCATTACTGTGACTCACCCGGAGTTTTGGAATGTGGCTTTTAATAGCTCATGTCCTGCTTAAAAGTTTCTGTGCTGATCTATATTTAGTGTTTCTTCAAGTCACTTGGCAGTGTGTAAGTCTTGAGCTGGAACTGGAGTCGTTGTAACATAATTATTACATTAAAGTTATGTTAAAATATCTGTTATTGGAATATTGTGTAGGGAGGAGCTGCCTCCATTTATCTGTTCAGGGAAAACCTGCTGGAAAGCAATAACTTCTAGTAATACTTCATGGAAAAGGTGGATGGTCCAAATAATTCCTTTTTTTCCTTTATCCATCGATTCTAGTCTTTCCCAGAATCATTCTGTGAATTATTACTAAAGGAAATTCTTTTACTTCTTCATTTTTTCTTGAAACTTGCTTTTTCAAGCATCCAGGGTGGTAAAACAAGAGTGCACTCATCTCTGTTAAGTCCAAAATACTTCTCTCAATATAGCATTAACCCTACAGTGCCATTTAATAGAAAAGACATTTTTCTTTAATGTTTTTCTAGTTTTTGTGTGGAAAAAAATAGAAGTATGACCCCAGTATTTGAAAATTTCTGGCTCACCCAAACATCCTTTCAAAGAAGTTAAATTTGCTAAGTTATTTACTTACAGTGCTTGCCTTTGGCAAAGGTATTTAAAAAAGTGGTAAACAGCATTGAAATATGAAATATTTATGGCCAGAGGGAGAGTCTGCTTTTGGCTTTGGGTTGGCATTTGTCTCCATCTGAAAAGAAAAATCTCATTTCAGTGTTTATAATCGTTATCTTAAGCATTTCCTGTTTATCTCCAAATGAAGTTCCAGGTCTCCTTAATTAGAAAATTGCCTGAGATCTCTCTGGTTGGCAGCTCGGTTCAGTGGGGAGTTTGAAGCTCCTGTTGGATTGAATTAGGGGAGGGGGGGTGTGAGCAGGGCAGGATTTGGGGAATGAAGGGGGGTGAGTTCAGGGATAACAGCCCAGGAATGGCTGGCTAAATAAACATCTGCAGGGAGTTTAGTGTAGCTGATGGGCAGGCTGAGCATGGAGTGGGAACCTGCACGTGGGTTAAGGGAGCTGGGACACCCAGCTGCAGGTGCTCAATGCCCCTGGGCATTCCCAGGGTACCGGGGGCTCTGCAGGGGCACAAAACTTGGCAAAGTGGGGTTTCTATCCCAGAGGGAGCCAGGAGAGAGCTCAGCTACCCTGCCAGCACTGCTCAGCCTCAGCAGGATCAACAAAGTCTCTCCATATCGGCGTATTTATCTGTTTCCTGCACCCTTTGGGGATCTCTGACACAATGTAATGGGTTGTGCAGCTCAGGAATCAGGTTTTTCTACCAGGACAAACTGCCAATTACAGTAAAACATGCAGCTATTATGTGTTCACTTTGGGGCTGCTGCTTGTGGGGAGACTTGGCACTGACTGGGGTGTTTGGGACTTTATTATTGCAGTCACAAACAATATAAATCACAGATTACATAAATAATACCTGAATATATAGATATAAATTGGGACCAGGCCGTGGTCTAGATTGAATTTTGTGTGTCTGTTAGTCCCATTGATTAATGTCCCTTTCAAAGCAGATTGCTGAAGCCAATGGCAAATTCACCTGGATTTGCCCAAGGTGGGGGCTTTGCAGTGACTTTTTGCAGTGGTTGTGTCTTTGTGGAGAGCTGGGGAGACCTGTGAGGCTGAACTGCTGTGCTGGAACCTGTGGGAGGGTGAGAGGTTCTGGCTGTGAACAGAAAAGAAAGCACTGTGTTCTGGCCTAATTTTGGTGATCCTCTAAGTTTTGTGAAGGCTGTCAGTGTACCAGGATCTCCTAATTCCTCAGGGACCAAAATGATCTCATGTTTGAAGTCCAGGTCATTAAGAACTCTGAAGATTAGAAACTTAAGAAATTATATTGCGGTTTTCGGACGCTTCTTTCTCTGCAAAACTTGTGCCCTTACAAGGGCAGCAGCAGGTTTTAAATCAATGAGTAAGGATTTACTCAGCCCTCAGTTTAAAAGCCTCGTTGCTTGTGATCCACTTCCAGACCACATGAAACCCTGGGAATGCCTTGCCCGTGTCCAGAAGTGGTGACGTGGGAAGGGTGTGGGGCTCAGGTATCCTGTGGGTGGTGTTTCCCACGTGTGTCCTCATAGATCCAGCTCAGACCAAGGGGTGGCTTTGAGAGCACCAAATCTTCCCAATATCCTGGCAGTGGGAAGCCATTCCCACTTGTCCTGTCACTCCAGGCCCTTGTCCAAAGTCCCTCTCCAGGTTTCTTGTTGTCCCCTTCAGGTATTGGAAGGCCACAGTTGGGTCACTCTGGAGCCTTCTCTTCTTGACAGAAAACTATCCAACAAATTAATTTTGTTGACTTGAAGATACCTTAATAAAAAGTTGTGCATTCCAGGGAACTGGCTAAAGCTTGTTGGTGAGAAGAAAAAGTTATATAATAACTTTGTGTCCAACTTGTGTGTCAAGTGCTGAGTGGGCAGTGGGTAAAATACTTGAGATTTTTGTTGCAGGAAAGAAAAGAAAATATTCCAAACTCAGGGATTTGGGAAATATTATTTGCCCTCTTTTTGTGTGTCCTCTTCTCCTCTGGCTCTGTTTAAGCTGCTGCTTGATGAAGCAGATGAGAGGACTGATAAAATATTCACACACAGGCACTGGGGGATCTGTTCTGGCTGGATCAGCTTGGGCTTTTCCTTTCTTGCTGACGTGTCAGGACAGCACGACAAGGGTAAAGGGAGCATCTATCTCATCAGAGCTCCATCTTACATGGCCTTAAAATGATGAATAAAATGTCATTTTCCTGTGCAGATATTTCTCAGGTGGTTTCAGGATGTTTTGAGGGTCCAGGGCAGCAGGAAGGGCTGTGCCAACCCTGGCACGCCGAGCATGTGTCGCAGCAGTAACTGGAGCTGGAGTCACCATTCCCAGCCAGCCCTGCTGCAGGGGCAAAGCACAGGGAGCTGGAGGAGTAGAAAAGGGTATTGTCCAGGGGCTCAGGTGCATCCAAAGTGCATGTTGTGGTGTCTGACATAACAGCAGAATAGGGGAGGTAAAAATACACCTGAATCTCTTCAGTGGCAGTGGCTCAGCTGAAGGTTCAGGAGGCGCCTTTTTTCCTCCTGGTACTTATTCATATAAACAAAATAATCCTCACTCCTGGGACTGAAACCATGAGTCCTTGATTCTAACTTGATCTGATGGTGGATCTTCAGAGCAAATAATTTTAATACCACGTTGTGCCCACAGTCAAAATCTTGAAATAGTAATGATTTGGTATGCTAAAATAGGCAGGAGTGATGTCACAGGCTGTTTCAGCTTGATACTGTAATGGGATACACTTGGTATTGATGGAACCAAAGGTATTTCTTGAATGCTCGCATGGTATTTTTAGGTGATGATAATGGATCCATAGCCAGAGCTGTTCTTTAGGGGTCATTGTGTTAGCAGTGATGAAATGCCAAATAACAGGATCTTTTTAGGATGGGATTAAATAACAAGTGTCTTAGTGTGTCAGAAATGTTTTTGAATATTGTGCACAGTTTTCAGAAAGGGGTTGTAATTTAAGTGAAATAGCTCCAGTTTTTTGACATTTTAGAAGAACCCCAAGCTGTAAAACAATGTGTCCATGGGCCTGACCTAAGGCAGCAGTTGGCTGTAGCAGAGCTCTGATCTGAAACCTATGGGAATTTAATTAAATATCATTACACTGGGGAAGGAAGTCTGATTTCAGTCATTCAGAACCGAGTGCCTTCGCAGCAGTTGGTGGTGACAAATTGAGTGATTTTAACTGGGCTCCAGTCCCTCATTTTTCAGGGTTGCTGGATTGTTATAAATACCAGTCTTGAAGGCTAAATTGGATCCTTGCTGACACTGTCACGCCTCAAGCAGCACTGGGTGTCTGGACAAGGGAAAATAGGGAACTTTGGGGTATTGTTTGCAGCTGTGGTGTTGCTTTATTGACTGGATTAGACCATCTTAATTAGAGCATTTCATCAGGAGCTGTAGTGACCAGACAAGGAGTAATGGGTTCCAGCTGAAGGAGGGGAACTCAGGTTGGATATACAGAAGAAATTCTTGGCTGTGAGTGTGGTGAGCCCCTGGCACAGGGTGGGCAGAGAAGCTGTGGCTGCCCCAGCCCTGGAAGTGTCCAAGGCCAGGTTGGATGAGGTTTGGAGCAACCTGGGCTGGTGGAAGGTGTCCCTGCCCATGGCAAGGGGTGGCACTGGATGGACTTTAAGGTCCTTCCAACCCAAACCATTCTCTGATTTTGGTTCAAATTTATTCCTTAGGAACCAAATAGCCTTAAAAGCTTTGGGTTTGTAGTTGCTGATCCATGGTTGATCAATAGGATAGTCAGGTTAATTGCGTGTCTTCTCCTTGGCCAGTGCTGCCTCTCACCAGGAAACCACTCTGCACTCCTGGGCCAGCTGGGTGAGGTCACAAATGCTTCTGTCGGTGAGGTGGAGCCTTCTTTGCCTGACAGGGATTGTTTTCTGGTGAAGTTAATTGCATTGCAGCGTGACAGGAACATCCTGGAGTGACTGCAGTGGAGTGAATCAAAGAACCAAGGGATTTGCAGACGCTGAGCTGCAGAGTGGCCAGATTTGTACAGCTGGCTGTGGCACAGACAGGGCAGGTCACTGCTGAGAGCTGCCAACAGTGTTGCACACACATCCTTGGTGAAACAATTTTAAGGCTACAAAAAGCTACTTTAGCCAGTGACAGGAAAATGGAGTTCAAAGGTCAGCCCTTTCTTAGAAGATAAATTGTCC
This sequence comes from Campylorhamphus procurvoides, assembly GCA_013396655.1. NCBI lineage: Eukaryota > Metazoa > Chordata > Aves > Passeriformes > Dendrocolaptidae > Campylorhamphus > Campylorhamphus procurvoides. The sequence continues at coordinate 302,170 of WBMV01001491.1, forward strand.
TGCAGGCAGGTTGCACAGTCACAGCTGCAACATGGCTGTGGAAAGGACAGCAGTTACTCACATGCAGACTTTTGGCATCTATAATTTAATTACAAATCAGCTGTTAGGAAGCTTCAATCCCCTGATTAAGAGTTCTGTTTTCTGTATAAAATGGAGCTAGAAAGATGGTGTTCTCCCGCAGAAGAATCAGTGTGTGAACTGAACTTGCAGCTTGTGTTCAGAGCGAGCATTCAGCTGGTCTGCCCTGCTGCAAGGGGATTTAACACGCAGATTAAGTGTTCTGAGCTGGTATTTTTCATAGGAATGGAACAGTAGGGTAAAGTAATCCTGGTTTTGTAACAGCAGGTCCAAGCGTGTGTTGAAGTGCAGGATAATAAACCTTGATTAGTGCAAGGCTCCTGTTTCCTTCTCTGAAATCCAGGGGTTGAGTTAACTTTCAGTTTCATGCTGGAAGTGCAGAGAGCCTCGTGGCAGGGTGGGAATGGCAGAGCTCTGCCTGTTGTACAGTTCCTGTGCTCCTGTGTTTGCTGTGTCCAGGCAACACCCAAACAGGCAGCTGTGGCCAGGCTGTGATCCCAGCAAAGGGCTGACTCGGCTCACACGTGGGGGACGCCGGGCTCGCTCACGGACTTGCCTTCCTGGCAGGGAAACATAATCAAGGGCTCAGCCATTAATTGTTAATCGTGGCCACGCTCAGGAAATCAGTGCGAAGGCTCTGCTGTGAAATCATGGGCACAGGGAATAATCCCTGGTTTGTTACTAGCCTAGCAGTTGATTTTATATAACTTCAGGTCCCTGAATTCCATTATAGTGTTTTTACTGTTGTTTCAAAGCTTCCAGCTCCTTTTTGCAGCCTGACTTTCTATTCCTTCTTCATTGTTCTGCCTTTTCTGCGTTTCCCTGTTTTGCTTCTTGTGTTGATTCAGTTTAGTTCCTTTTCCAAGGCTTTCTCTTGCCAGTCTTCTGAATCCCCAGACTTAAAACAGACCTGACTGGGCAGTACATTAAATTAGAGCAGAATTACCTTTGGTGAAATGGTTATTTCTGGACTGGAGTTTTTTGCCTCTTGTGCAAGGTAACATGTGGCTTAAAATCATCAAATGCTGGAACGGTTTGTATTGGAGAGGACCTTATGGACCATCCAGTCCCAACCCTGACTCCTTCCACTATCCCAGATTGCTCCATCCAACCTGGTCTTGGACACTTCCAGGGGTGTGACAGCCACAGCTTCTCTGGGCAACCTGTGTCCCACCATCCTCCCAGGGAAGGATTTCTTCCTAATACCTAATCCGTTCTTACCCTCTTGCCATTTCAAAGCCATTCCTCCTTGTCCCATCAAAGTACAAAAAAAACAAACAAATATAGGAAAGACATCCAGGGTTTTTTTAGCATGTCAGAGTATTTTGCTCATTCCTGGAGTGCATATTTCTCCTGTTCAGACATGTCTGTGCAAAAGGCAGTGCTGCTCCTTGGAGTCCTTTCCAGGGATTGACAATGCAGGATCTGGGTAAAGAAATCATAAAGTTTAAAAATGCCTTGAGTTGGTTGCAATCCACCTGTTTTGTGGCTAAAATCAAACGTAAGGTCCTGTTTGGAAGTTCAGGAGTGTTTTCGGGGTATTTTGGTGGGGTTTTTTATTTCCTTCTCAAACATGGAGGGATTCTCATGTCAGCAGGTGGTTTGGCAAGGCATCTGGACTTTGCTTAAATGTAAAAGCTGCCAAACCCACATGTAGAGGATCCACGAGCCATGCTGTTCTCCAGAGCCATCAACTGCAGCTTTGGCTCTGCTCAGACCTACACCTGCAGCAATGCCTGGGTTTGTGCTTGCACCTCTGGTCTGGGTGAAAATTCCAACAAGGTGAGTGTTGAGCCAGGTCAGTTGGAGCTGCTCTCTGGTGGGCATGTTCCTGCAGGGCCAGGGAGATGGAGCAGGAGGAGGGAGGACACAGCCACTTCTGTCAGCAGCTCTGCCAGCTGATGTCACCTCTAGGAATGGAATGTTGGCCCCAGGCTGCAGTTTCATGATCAGTTTAAGCTGATTTTAAGTAGCTGCTGTTGCTGAAAGGGACAGATTTCCTCTGTTCCTGCCCAGCTTGTGTTGGTCCCACCTCCCCTGCCTGCAGGCTGGCCACGGAGAGGGCCAAGACAGTAGGGAACCAGTTTCTTTTATTGCATATGATTCCAGTCTGAGCTGCTGCTGATGCAGGGGAGGGGTGTAAGGACCTGCACCTGAGGTCTGGGGGAAGGACTGCTTCAGGCAGGGCTCCTGAGAGGAGAATGCTTGTGGGGAATTGTGTGGGGGGGAATCCAGCATTTGCTTCTCACCGTGGGTTTGATGTGGTGGTGGCTGGAGCTGGCCCAAATGTGGGCTGGGAGGGACAAGGTGAGCAGCCTGGAGGGGCAGCCCAGCAAGGAGGGGGCTGCAGAATGAGTTCTTGCTGCTGCTGCCCAGGTTAAATGTCACCATTTCACCTCGAGTTGTGCCCTGAGCATGAAAGTGATGGGGGAATCCCCATTCTGGCAGCCCCTGTGGTTGTCTTGGCACACAAGGGTTGGAAAATTACACCTGAGATTAAGGAATAATTCAGTAATTATTTAAGTTGCTTTCTGCTTTACTGTGTCCTCTATCAGAGTTGTACCCAGCTAATTTTAGATAAAATGATTTTGCATAATTAAAAAAGTGTTTCTTGCTCTTGAGGAAAAGATCTGGTGTGAAAATAAACTCTTTAATGTAAATAAATACCAGGCAGTTAAATATCAAACCCAATTATTTACCAAGACATGATGTGGGGGTCTTTGTATGCATTTTTAAAGTAAATTATATTAGTGAACTGTCACGTTTGGAAAGTTCTGTAGTAAAGTGTAGTGTGAGACATGTTGTAATATTTAAGGGGTTAAAGAAGGCATAGAAAATACACTATGATTTGCTAAGCTTAGAATGTTTCTGGTATAGCTTAGCTTTGTCTCAAGTTCTTTAGGGCCTTTTATCACTAATTTATGACAGCTTGTCATACAAGTTTTTGTTTTGGAAAACAAAACAGGAGACCACTGCTAGATTCCATCCTGCCTGCATTTAAGCAGTTCCAGTGTTAATCCCCTGCAGCAGCACTTTGCCTTTCCTTTGGAAGCTATTAATGCTTTCATGAATGAAATGTGCTTTTTTAAAGAAGTTCACATTGTTATATTGGTCTAATAGACACTGGTGGGAGAGGTTTGGGGGTTTTCCAAGTCAAAAAGAATAAGGGAGAGCTTTAATGGCTATGACTTTGGTAATCAGGATCTGATTTGCCTGGACAGTAATTCACGGGAAGTGCTGAACTGTAAATTTTTACTTGTACCCAGAAGTTTACAAGCTATGGCACTGGTCAGGCTGCTCACTGAAACATCACTTACTCCCTCAAACAAAACTGCTTTCAACGTGGTTCTGCATTTAAACCACAATTGTATTTTTGCCATATAGAACATCCAGCTCAAATTCACAGTGCTGTGGCTCAAAATTACCTGCCTGGGGTTGAAACCTAGACTGAACTGTGTGAACAATGCTTTTGCTAATCCTCCCCATATCTGGTGTAATTCTCACCATCTAATATTGAAACCACTGCGAGGTGTGTTTTCCAGGAAGGCTGTGCAGGGCCTCGCTGCAGAGCCTGCCCCTGCTCGAGTGGCCCAAAAATAGGATTTGGCCCGAGGTGTGGTTGTTCTAAAGAGCTAAATTTACTGCCTCATTCCAGAGAGGAGCCTTGGATCCATTTCACCAAGGCAGGAATCTCAGATCTGCTGATGTGACCGCTCTGTCATGGGTTTCCCTGCACTGCACAGGAACATTGTGCTTTCCTTCCAAGCTCATTATCCCCTCCTGCCTGCCCTGCCTTTCATTGGAGCTGCCACATCCATGGCTGGGAGCACAGCAGAGATCAAAGCTGCAGCCTTTATTTACACTGAGGGACTGAGCACGGCTTCTTGGGGGAACTCTGGGCAAAATGAAGGAGGAAGAGAAGCCTTTATCCATTTATTGAGGCCTTAATTGTAGTTTTGCAGCTCTGAGACGTGTGGAGCACTGAAATATTTTGGTGCCTTGGAGGTGATGCCCCATTTTTAAAGCCCTTCTAAAGGACTGGAAGCACAGAGGTTGCAGCTGGTGGGTGAGCTCCAAAACAGCAGCCTTTGGTGTGATTCTGAAGCATCCAGCATCACCAGATTTACAGTGAAATCAATTTAATACTTGTACAGAAGATTAGGTTGTTAATTTGTGTAAAAAATGGCTGTAGAAGCCAAACTGAAAGTCACACTGGTGACTGGCTGTGTGGTGTTCCCTAAATGCTAATACTGAAAGTGGTGACTGTCACCTGACAGTTTTCTCTGAGTTATTTTTAAACATTGTAAAACCACTTCAAAATATTGATACTTACCTTGGGTGTGCTGGCTTCCTTTTGAAAAAATCAACACAAGGGCGAATGAGGAGGAGGGAGCTGGTGGTCCTGAATCACCTCAAAGCTGTATTTTCTATGAGGTTTTTCTTGGTGAGTGTTAAAAAAGCAAATCTTTTTGAAGGCAAATTGTCACCTCATTCTGGATTTCTTGTTTTGGAACAGAGCTGCTGATTCTTTCATTTTTCCTGGCAGCAAGTGCTGCCTATTGTATGTGGAAAGCAGGCAGGATGTGCTGCCAGCCCCACGAAGGTGCTCGGGGTGTTACCTCACCAGAGAGCTGAGCTGGTTACTCCTGGTAACAAACACAGGCTTTGTTTGAGGAAAAACCACCCAGTAGGGAAGGCTGGCTTTGGTTCTGTCTCGTGTTTCGAGTGGATGTCTCCTGCTTCCTCTGAAACATTTCCAGAGCTCAGGATCGTGGACTTGTCACTGCCCTCCCATGGCATCACCTCTGCCAGTGCCACCGCCCAGCTGGGTGTGAGTCAAGGGTTCTGTTTCCACAGTGACATTTCAACTGAGTCACTTGTTCTGCTGGGAATGGCCAAGTTTTTATGGCTCTTGGGTCAGGTTTGCCCTTGTTCCTTCCTGGTTTGCCTTTCAGGAGTGTGGGTTCCATGGAATCATGGAATGACTTAGGTTGGAAGAGACCTCAAAGCCCATGGGCAGGGACACCTTCCACTGTCCCAGGTTGCTCCAAGCCCCATCCAACCTGGCCTTGGACACTTCCAGGGCTGGGGCAGCCGCAACTTCTCTGGGCACCCTGTGCCAGGGCCTGCCCACCCTCCCAGGGAAGGATTCCTTCCCAGTATCCCATCTAACCCTGCCCTCTGGCTGTGGGAAGTCATTCCCCCTTGGCCTGTTATCACTGTGTGCCCTTTTAAAAAGTACCTCTTGCAGTGGTTCTGTAGCTTTGACCTACCTTGGAGATCAGCCCCTGTGTCAGGACTGATGCCCCAGTGATGGGCAGGGTCAGTGAGGTCTCAGATACTGTTTAGATGAAGCTTTATTTTTTTTTTTGTGTATCTCCAGTGTTGGTTTAGTAGAACCCTCTTCATTTTATACACAGAAATGTGGATTCTTTCCCTGTGGAAGATAAACACTTTTATCTTAGGAATTCCCATCTGCTGTTTCCAGATGTACAGAGAAGACTTCTAACCAGGAAATGTGAAGCAGCCACAAAATGACCAAGTGAAGGAACCAGTTTTAAATCCATGGTGTGGGAGCTGTTCTGCCCACCTTGCTGGGGCTGAGCCAGGCCTGGAGCTGCAGCAGGGCCTGGCACACTGGGCTGGGCTTTGGGCTGGGCTTTGGGCTGGGCCAGTTTGGGTTGGAGATAAATGGAATTATACTATAGAACACTGAGAGGCCAACTGGGGGCACATGCAATACATTTTTAAAATGTCACAGCAGGCTAAGTTATTGTAAGTAGCATGTCTAGAATAGAAAAAATAGTCTTTCCTTCTCTAAAACCAGTTGGGTTTTTTGTTTGGAGTGAATTAATGCAGTTATTCTGGCTATGCCATCCCCAAACAAGAAGTGGTACCAGCTTTTATGTTCCATATCATATTTCTTGTCAAGTACAGTATTTGCTGTCTTGAAGAGAAAACAAAATTTGCTTGAAGAAGCAACAGTTTTATTAAAAATGATAGTTTCCCAGTGTTCTGCTCTCACAAAGTGCAAAGCTGGCTCTGCTCAGGGTTTTGGCTGGCTCTGAGGAACCTGCCCTGCCCTTTGGTACCTTCCCACCCTGGAGCTGTGCTAGGGAGGCTGTTTGTCTGAAGGGTGACTTTGGGGAGCTGATTTGGCTGAAAAGCAACTGTTTCTGTCAAATTATCCCAGTTACTGTGTCCTGGCTGAACCAGTGATTGTATCCATGCAGGACAGGGTTTGTGGAGTTCTACACAGTGGGCAGGGCATTGTGCTGTGTGAAAAGCAGTTTAAAAGTGCTGGGTTCAAGGAATTCAGTAGTTTTATCCTGTTTATTCATTAATGGGGTGATTATAACAAATGGTTGTTCAGTCATGTTTTTACAGTCGGTCTTTTAAAATGCGCTGCTGACTTTTACTTAAGGCTTTGGTACCAGTTGATTCATGTCAATGTTCTGGTGTTGTGGCAGAGAAACTTCAGTTCTCAGGAACCTTCTTTCCCAGGTGAGCAGCTCTGTTCTGCTCCAGTGGAGCCCTGCCAGCTTGGCAGATATTTTGGATGTCAGCAGCTGAAGACTCCCGTGCTGCTGCTGTGGGAGTTTGGGATGTGTGCCCAGCCTGGCATTCCCGGGCTGCTGCTTGTGCTGTGCTGCCTGTGCTGTGCTCTGTCCCTTCTGCCAGTGCCACCTCTGGGAATGCCACCTCTGGGAATGCCACCTCTGTCCCTTAGAGGTGTCAGAGGCTCTGGGCTGGGGAGGTGCCTGTTGCCCTCCAGTGGCACAGGGACAGCTCCCAGTGACCATCCCTGGCACAGCCTGGTGTGCTGGGTGCTGGGAGGGGCTGGGGCAGGGCGTGCTTTCCCCATTAGTAATGGCTTGGAGGGACCTCATTTTGCAACTGAGAATTAACTGTTTGGACTGTGTGGAGTTCAGCTCTGGGAATGTAAACAGCCCTGTCTGGTGTCTGGGCTTCAGAGGCTCGGCTTGGGCTGGGCTGTGCTTAGGGTGTCTCTGGGGGAAGCTCCAGTGCAGGGTCTCCAGGCTGGCAGCCAGTGACCAGAACTGCTGGGCTTGGGAGAGCCTTGGGAAACACCCTGTGCAGCTCAGTCTTTCACTTCGAGTTCTTGATTCCAGGAGGATTTCTTCATTGTTTTGATTAGATAAGATGCAAATAAGCCTTATCAAGAGCTGAGAACAGAAGTTTGGTAGTGACAGAGAAATTGTGTTCTTTTCTAGAAGTTTGCTGATTCCCTGATTAGCTGGCAGAAGGGATTAGCATCCCACGAAGCTGCTGTTGGGTGTAAACTTTAAACTGGTCCTACCTGTAATTCCGAGAGAGCCAGAGGTTAATGCTGAGGGAGACAGGTCCCTTTGATGGTTTGCTGCTTCCCCTGCTCAGCGTGGAGATGGGCTGTGCTGCTATCACAGGGTTGCATTTTCTCTTTCATGGTTGTGATCACTGAAAAACAATATTATTTAGTGGCTCTTTCTTGGCTTCCTCATTAAAGGTGGAATGTGGGCCTGCAGGAAGGGTGAGGTCTTCCCCTGCTGCACTTCCGAGCCTGACATTGTCATCAGTGGCTGTTCTGATCCGCCTGGCCTGGCCACACTCCTGCTGCCACCCAGGGCTGCAAGGGCATCCCTGATTCCCAGGAGATCCAGGTGGTCCAGCTGGGACTTCAGATCCTTGAGAAACCAGTTTAGTGTACAAAGACTGCTGAAGATAAATGTGCAAAATTATTTTGCACTCCACATAATGATCCATAGTCTGTACGTAGCCAGATTTAAAATGGGAACAAAGTTTGGCTAGCACAGTACTGAGCTGTCATTACTTTTCATTCCAATGGATATAATTTCCTAGGGAAAAGGAAGGGAAGGAGAAATCTGTTCATGATTCTAAAGTTGTATGGGAGCTCTATTCTATGTGATGGGTTTTTAATTGATGTTGTGGCTTATAGTAGTCTAATGAAAGGTTCTGTAGAACACAAATATGCAGTAATATTAATAGGAACTGTTTAGAGTTACCTCTAGAAGTTACTAATACAAAATGCATTGTGATTCCCAGTAGCTAAAGGTGAATTTCCAAAATCCTCTAGTAATTTGACTGGTGTGGCAGGGCAGGAGGAATCCCAGGAGCTGTCAGGGGATGGGTGTTGCTGTGGTATCAGCAGCTCTGTGGGTTAAGGACATGCACATACCCAGCTCTGAGAGCTCAGGAGGTTCTTAGAAGTAGTTTTGTATTGCACCACCCAGGGTGGCTGTTTCATTTTCCAACGTGCTGGTTGGGTTCGGGCTGGGCCCTCTAGTCTGTCAGCTCTTGGCTGTGTGGTGTCTGTTCTGGGCTGTGTCAGGTAAGTGTGTCAGCACCAGGGGAACAACCTCCTGGAACTCCTCAAATCCACATTTCCCTCTCCCAGCCAAGGGAGCCAGTGGGAGCTTCAGCTGTGGAAGGGGGTGGAGAAACCTGTGGCTTTGCTTAAATGGATTTCTGGGCAAAAGAGGGAAACTGAGACCTGGATATCAGAGAATCAGGGAATCCCAGAATGGTTTGGGTTGGAAGGGACTCAAAGCTGCTCCCATTCCAGTCCCTGCCATGGACAGGGACACTGTCCCCTAGGCCAGGGGGTAACAGTGAGAAGCTGAGTGGAAGAGATCAGAGAGACCTGGATTTATCATTGTTTTATAGGCCTTGCAAAGGTGGGATTGAACACTGTTACAGCCAATAACAAATAAATCTCTGTCAACATTAAACAATTCAAAGTTTATGTGGAAACTGGGATCAGAAAAAAGTGTGGAATTTTGTGTGTAAAGGTGGACTATGTTTGTAGAAAGTGATAGTATTTTGTCTGGAAGTGTGTGCAAGGATTCAGTATTCAAGGTGGACCTTTCCTGGGAATACCACTCTCTTCTGATGAGCTTTTAAGTACCAAATCTTTTCTATTGTTTTAGGATTATGCAATTCAGCAAAATGAGGCAGTGGGAGGTTTTTGGTGAAGGCCCTGTGTGTGTGAGAGGTTAAGGGAAGGTTTAGGCTGCCAGTCCCACTGGTTGCTGATGAATAAAGCTCTGCAGTGCTCTAATGCAAAAAGGTGAAGGTGCTTCTCCTGCTTCTCTCATGTCTTTATATTCCTGTACATTCAGGTGCATTGATACAACATGATTTAAGAGGGATTAACAATCATGGTGACCTGGTGAACAAGGGGGTGTTTGCAGCAATGGTTATAATGGGACTGACTCTACCTTGGAACTGAGCAGCTTTTATTGCAGTTGTTGGGGCAACCTTTGACCCCTGAACATGCCAATTGTCTGACAATGGTCTTTTTTCCTCCCCTAGGGCTGAGAAAACCGAGGTGCTCAGTGAAGACCTGCTGCAGGTATTGTGACACACTATGTATTTTTTTAAGTGTTCTTTGTGAAATTCGAGCCTTCTGAGGTTTGTGGAGTACCCAATGTGGGGTAAAATACTGCATGTGTCAGGGATGGAAACCTGGATGTCTTTGACTTCACAGCATGTGAAAAAGCTGGGATACATTTTGAGTTAAAAAACCTCAGGTAGTTCTGTTTCTGAATCCAATCACATGACTTAATACAGTGAAGGAGGAAGCATTTTCTTTTAATTAGATGAACGAGCTTGATAAGCTCATGAACCACTGGTGCTTATGACTTGCCAGTCTGTGGTGGAGGATGAAGGAACTGGCTGGGCACAGCAAGTTTCTGTCCTCACTTTGGTTTCTCTTGAACAGGTTAACTGGGCCTTTAGAGAAGTGGCAAAAAAATCTTGCCAACTGCTTGCTAGTAGAAAATGGCAATTTATTAAAGTGTGTTATTGCTCTAAATAATTATACAAATCCTTCTTGTTTAGCTTGTGACCTTAAATAAGTGCAGAAGTGCTTCTTGTTTAGCTTGTGATGTGAAATAAAGTACAAATGCATCTTGTTTAGCTTGTGATATTTGTTCTCAAATGTGTCATGCTGACAGTTGATTTGTTTGCAGACTTGTCATCTTTGTGAAAGGATATCATCTCATCAAACATGACTTTCACAGTGGAATTTTAGTTGCAACTGTCAGATTAACAAGGGTGACTGATTACATGGAGCAAATTTAAATACAGGCTTGTCCTACATAGTTTTCTTCCTCTGGCTTCTTTATGAAAGACTTGTGAAAAGAACACAAGTGGGTGAGGGAGGGCTGCTCTTGGCTGCTGCTGGGACCTCGAGTGTGGGGGTTATTTCCAATTAATTACAAACATCTCAGTGTGCCTGAGGTCAGGACCTGTGTGTGGAACAGGGGAGCCAAACAGATGATGGAAGTGCTTCTAGTTCAGATCTCTCCAGCTGCTCAGGTTCAAGGAAAAGATGAGGGAGCATATCAGCCTTCAAACTTGAATTAGGCACATGAAATCATACAGTCAGAGTCTTAGTGTGCCTTGGGATGGAAGGGACCTTAAAGCCCAACCAGTTCCACCCCTGCCCTGTGCAGGAACACCTTCCACCAGCCTAGGTTACTCCAAGCCCCATCCAACTTGACCTTGGACACTCCCAGGGCTGGGGCAGCCACAGCTTCTCTGGGCACCCTGTGCCAGAGTAATGGTGAAATGAGCTGCCTGAAACATTTCACCCCATTTTCAAGGTGTGCTTTGTTTGAACTATAAATACTTGTAGAGGTTGACAATACTGTTCTTATTTTCTGAGCAGCTGTACAATGAAATGACATAAAGGATGTTAAACACCTTGATAGCCTGTGGGGGCCCATCTGTTTTCTTGTTTAGCTGCAGAATAGTAACAAGAAGGGAAAGCCAAAAGCTCTGCTGCTTGTTGCCAAAAAAATTTTGCAAGCAAGGCTTTCCCAGGCCCTGAGCAGCCTGGCTACACCCAAGTGGAAGAATTTACTCACTTGTTTGTTTGCTCTTGGGGGCTTGTGGAAGGGCAGGAGGTTCTTATCTAACCCAAGAGCTTGGAATCGTGGTACTGCTCACTTGATAAACATGGTGCACAGTTGGGCTCTTTTTATATTTAGCTCAAGCTTTGCCTCAGGATTGTCATGGCTTTTTTTGTTCTGTTTTCTGAAGGGTTGTGCTCCATTTCAAGTGTCTGTTAAATGTGCTCCTGTCTGAAGACAAGGGATATAATTCAGTACTGAAATGGCTTCTACAATAGCCCCACTTTCTGGCATGGCTTCGTAGCAGATAATAAAGCAATTGTGTGATTTTTCTGTACTCTGGGGATGCCCTGAGGGGACAGACAGTGTGGCCTGTGGGTCACGTTGTCAGTACAAAGGTGGCTTCAAGGAGATTAATGTCTTTTGTGGTTTTCCTGACATCTTTGAACTAAAAAGCAGATCAGAGAGGTGAGTGTATTATCGTGAAGTTCTGGGGTCATGTTCCTCCTATCAGTCATCTGCCCTTTAAGTGTGGCATTCAGGGTGCCTGGACAGAGGGTGTTGGGAATGTGTGTGCTCCAGCCTCTTTCTAAGGAATGTGAGCCACTATCCAGGCTGTGTGGCCTGCTGGGATCTGTGGGGTGTCTCAGGTACAGGATGTCACTGTCTTTCAGGTGTGGAAAAACTCTGCTCAGTATCCTAAGAAGTCTTACAAAAAATTAATTCTTTCATAACTAGTGGATGGTTTAGAATGTGTTGGGGGTATTTCTTCCCTCTGAGGGGTGAGCCCCTGGCACAGGGTGCCCAGAGAAGCTGTGGCTGCCCCAGCCCTGGAAGTGTCCAAGGCCAGGTTGGACAGAGTTTGGAGCAACCTGGGACAGTGGGAGGTGTCCCTGCCCATGGCAGGGGTGGCACTGGGTGGGTTTTAAGGTCCTTCCAACCCAAACCATTGTGGGATTTAATTTTGAAGATAACACAACAGTAGACCACAAACAATATCTTCTTTTTCACATCTCTACATGTGTACTTCTTTCACCTGGACTTAATTTTGAAGTTGTTGCTCCGTGCTCTGTAAATAAAAGGTGAAGCCTTGTGCTTTCAAAGCAGTCCCTGGGCAGTTTTTCTGCACCTTATTTCACTCGAATAGATTTTTACTGAGCTTTCTGAGCACTTGAATTCATCTTGCCCTTCTGAAAATGTAACAGAAGTGGTTTTAGAGCAGTATAAAAAAACTGGAATCTGTTCAGATTATTTCTACAGATGAAATCTACTTTTTTTTCTTGCTTTTTAAATAGAATCCATTCCAAAGGGCCTCCTGTTATTCTTGGTGAGTCATCAAAATGCAGATAAACAGCATTCTTTGGGTGCTGTGCACAGAGCTCGGTGCCATGGGCAGTTCTGTCCCACTGCTCATCGCTTTGTTTGCTTTTGATGTTCTTTGAAATAAAATACTCTGAATTCCTCACTTAAAATCCCTTAAAAGAACAGCTTATTATATGTATATTTGTCATGTTCACTGGCTGTGTATTAAGCCACGTTTGAATTGTATGGTGATAAACAGAATGCTTGTTTGTGCTTTGACACTTATTTTTTTAATTCCATCTCCCTTTGGAATCCCATTAATCTCTTTCTGAAAGTGCAGTATTGCTCCTCATGTGCCAGCTTTGTCCTTGTGTTTGAGAGGCAGGGCAAGCCATGCAGGAGGGAGCCTGGAGGACACAGCACATGCTGTGACTGAGCTGTCAGAGGGGTCTGCAGCACCTGCTTTACAAGGTCACAGGGAAAAAATGGGATTCCCCCTAAGTCAGTGCCTTGGCTACCTGTGTGTGCCATTCCCCTCAGCTGGCAGGTGTCACCCTGGTTGGTTTTGCTGAGAGGACAAGTAGGGACAATGTTTTCTCCTGCTCTCCAGTGCTGTGAGCTCTGACTGAACTGCTGTGCCACTGAGTTATAAAACAATGTCAATCCCTGCCCAGGCATTTTTGCTGTCAGGCACTTCTGCTCAGCAGCTGAATTTCTGGTAAGCTGTAGAGTTTGAGAAATATGCAACCCAGAGCAGAGTGTGGTGTGGGGGGAAGATTTTCTGCTGAGGCCAGGGAAATAACTTCTGCTTTTTGTTTTGTTTTCTCCTGCTCCCTTCTCCCCCTGGCCCATCAGATCGAGAGGCGTCTGGATGCCGTGAGGTCCGTGTGCCACCTCGCCCAGAAGAGACTGATCGGCTGCTTCCAGGGCCAGCATGGCACAGACCCTGAGAAGAGACACGTAAGGATGGCTGGCCTGGGCTTGTGCTCCCAGCCTGGGCTCAGCAAGGGCTGCCCCTTGAAATGCAGCTCAGCTGCTCTGCCTCACGTGGGCCAGGGAGGGAGGACTCTGCACAAGCAGCTCACGTGTTGACATTGGTAAAACACCAGCTGTAATTCCCATCCAAACAAAGCAGCACAACCTTGGAACACCTTAGTGATGTCAGGACAGTCACTCAGCTCTGCAGTCTCCTGAGTGCTCAGAGCTAAGAGGAGATACTCTGCAGCTCTGCTCAAGCTCCCCAGGTTTAGCATTGCCTTTGGGCACTGACACTTCCAGCTGTCTGGTTTTCTGGACACATTTATTTCCTACCCCTCTTTAGCAAAGCCATAGGTAGTTTTTCTTAAAGCAGCATTAGAATCAGAAATAATTAACATTCAAGTTTTCTCCTTTTATTGAGTAACAGAGACCTGAAAGCAAGGGCACACAGAACCTCTGGTTCCTTAAATCTCAAGTTAAAGCTGTTTCTCTCTCTTTGGCAGTAGCAGAAGTAAGTTTTGGGCCAGTCATTCCAGCTAAGCCTGAAAAGAAAGTGTTTTTCAGAGTATCTGAGAACAGGAGGCTTGAGGCTTGAAGCTTTCTGTAAAGTGGCATTTTCTTCAAGTCCAAGCATGAGCTGTGTGTGTGTAATAGAAACCATATGGAAGAAGAGACAAACCTTAGAGGGGATGTGCTGGAAAAGCTGGAAAGATTGAGTAGCACTAAGCTAAGCACTGTTCCTTCTGTTCCATAGAAAAAACTTCCTCTAACAGCTCTGGCTCAAAATATGCAAGAAGGATCTGTCCAGCTGAGTGATGAAACTCTGCTGGGGTAAGTGTTTGCCTTTCTTTGACTTGCAGTCTGACATTTTATTGCCTGCAGGGCTCTAATTAGAGACTCTGGATGCACAAAGGCTGGTTTCAGTCTAATGAAACTTAATATTCCCAGATTCTCTCTCTAATCCAAAGGGAGAAACAGTGAGCAAGCAGTTTTTCTGGAATGATTGGGGGGCAAGTTTTAGCCTGAATTGCATTCCAGACAATTCTGATTCTCTGCTATCATAAAAGCTTTTGAAAATGGCTTTTATCCTGGTGGATTAGTAGAATTATCATCTCCATTTGAAGTTTAAAATGTAGTGTGTTCTACAACAAAACTGCATTCTTACTGTATTATAAACTGCATTCTGGAGGTTTGATTTAATGACTTAAAGGAAAGCCAATTTGCATAAATCTTGTAGTTTAAAATAAGCCCAATTTAACTATCCTGGCAAAGTGGTTATTTGCCATTTACAGGAAAGTGACTGAAACAAATAAACATCCCATATATTGAATTCCAGGAGCAAGTGGGTTTCCTCATTGCTGATGGGAATTCTAATGGAGACAGTGTAGAATGACCTTAAAAACCTTTGTGTATGTATTTGTGAGCCACTGCAGGAGACTGAAACATGGATAAAAACCCTAGGGAATAGGGTTTTTTCTTAGAACAAGCTTAAAATAAAGGTCAGGTCATGGGTTTGGAGCCTGAGACTGCTGCATATGGGATTGCTTGGCATTAAGGTGTTAAGATTTTCACATTAAAAGGGCTTAGGAGAAAATTGAATACTGCATTGAGCAATTTTCCTGCATCTGGTGACATGGAAGGATGGGCTTGTAAATAAATACTGACTTCTGTGCCTTTAGGGCTGGTATAATCACCTGGATGTCTCAAAGTCTCCAAAAATGTGGTCATGGCTCAGGAATTTTAGAAGACACAGGTTTAGTAACACCCCTTGCCTGTCCCAGACTTGTCCATGACAGCAGAGAGCATTTGGGTTTATGCCACTGAGTGAGGCTTTGCTTTGTACAACACAAAGCTTTCCAAAAGCACCAGCACTGCTCTGATCTGCATCTTTGTGCTTCAGGCACAGTAACTCATGTGACAATTTCTTGTAATTCTTAAAGGAAAATGCTGGATACCTGTGGGGATGCAGAGAATAAACTGGCAATGGAGCTCTCCCAGCATGAAGTACAGATTGAAAGAGAAGTTCTGGATCCACTGTGCCTGTTAACAGAGGTGAGTTACCTCAGCCTGACTGAAGAAATATGGCTGGATTTATGGATAAACTGAGCACAGAAGGTTGTTGTTGTTGTGCTGTAATAAAAGTGGTTTGAGGAGCCCTGTATGGTGGAAAATGGATGTGAGAGCTACAACATGGAATTTATTGCAATGCACAATTTAAAAATCAATGTAAGCCTCAAATTCTCATTTCAGACTGAGATCCCCAACATTCAGAAGCAGAGGAAGCAGCTTGCAAAGCTGGTGCTGGACTGGGATTCTGCAAGGGGAAGGTAAGAAAGAATTTTCATTACTGGGTGCTTTTCTAGTCAAGTGAACTTGTTGGCATCTCCTGGCAGCTGATCTGGGACTTGCTTTTCAAATGCTCCTGCATGTGGGCAGTGTTTAGGTGAAAAAAGACAGTGCAAGTTTTCCTGTGGATTTTTATCACTGTCTGTGGATTATGTCATCATGTCTTGAATGGTGTGCTTGGAATATCTTAGTTCCTTTGGACAACCTCTGAAAGTGTGGAGTTTGTTTCCTGTCAAAAGCAACCAGTTTCAGGGGAGCCATGAATGCAGATTCTTGTTGAATGTTGATTTTCACCAAGTGAAACTTTCCTTCCACAGATACAACCAAGCCCACAAGACTTCAGGAACAAATTTCCAAGTGCATCCTTCAAAAATAGAATCTCTTAAGGAGGAGATGGATGAAGCTGGAAACAAAGTAGAACAGTGCAAGGTAAGGACAGGATGAGTGGCCTTTCCACACTTCCCATCAGCAAGAGCAGTGGTCAGAGGTGCTGCTTCAGCCTGGAAATGCCTGCCTGCTGCAGCTGCAAACCATGTGGCTCTTAAACTGTTTGTCCTAAGGGGGTTTTATTGCCAGCTGATCTCTGATTGCTTTACTGTAATGAGGAACTCTGGTTTATTGGGGTATTTTTTTTAAGTTGGGTATTTTACATTGTCTTCTGTTTCAGTCTGAGACAGTTCTGAGAAGCCCTAGCCTTAAGTGAATGTCAGGGTGCCTGGGTGCTCCAAACCATGGGGCAGCTGTGCAGTGGGAGCTTCCTGGCTGAAATTCAAGCTGTGCCATGCAAGGAACATTCTGACTGTTACAGCTCTGAGCAGCTCACATTTGGTTTCACTTCTCAATTGGCAAATACTTCATTATGTTGCAGCTGAGCTGAGGACCAAACCACTTTTATTAGTACTTGTCTTTGAATGCTATAAATAACATTGCCATTCACTGCAGTTATTGACTGAAGTGGGCAACTGTTTTGCTCCATAAAACAGAGTTAAACATTTTGAATTAATTTTGCTTGAGGAATACATGTAGCAGAGCAGGTGCATTACTGCTTCCTATAGTGCTTGAATTGATAGTTCAAACTTACTGCAGGCAAAATAAACACAGAGGAATCCTGTCTTTCTGTGTAATTTGAAATGTCCCTGTCCTATTTTGCATTCTTCTCTTTCCCAAAGGACCAGCTTGCAGCAGACATGTACAGCTTTGTGTCCAAAGAGGGGGAATACGCTCGCTGTTTTGTTACGGTGAGTGCTGTCAGTGTGACTGACTCAGCACAGTGTGCACAGACACTCAGTTCTCAAAGATGACATTTTGAGTGCTAAACCTTCTAGTCTTGTCTTATGTGCTCATCAGAAGCTAATGCTCTTTTTGTTTTTAAAATGTGGCTTCTGTTCTCAGTTGTTAGAAGCACAAGCAGATTACCATAGAAAAGCATTAGCAGTCATAGAAAAAGTCCTCCCCGAAATTCAAGCCCATCAAGGTAAAGTAACCTGTGCTCTGGCTGATGCTTCTCCTTGCCTGTGCCACCTATGCACAATATTCTCCTCCTTTATCTTGATTCTTTTGCATGCACACTGATACTGATTTAATAAGGCCATTTTGATCTACTTAACAGTTTTACATTCCCAAGCATAATTCCATCTTCGTGTTCTCTGGAGTTCTCCAGCCATATTTAACATACTAATAAAATATTCAGGATCTCTCTGATACCCAGGAGGGTAAAGGAAGGATTTTCCTATTTGCTTACACTTCTTCCTTGTTATCATGTGCCCTTTTGCTGATTCATACCTGGCTTTTTAGGCTGATGAAAGTGTCATTGTGATTTAGGAACATGTTAGGGGTCCTTGGTTCCTGAATGATTGCCAGGGAAACTCCATGTATTTTATGGAGCTTGATTTCCCTCCCCTCTCATTTTGTGCAATCCTCTTTCCCAGTGTGCCCTTCATGCTGGAAAATGGAGAGTTTGGGTTCCTGTGCTGGGTATTACACAGCTTCATTTCTTCCCTAAGAAGAGAAGGAACTGCTGCAAAGCTTCCCACAGTCAGTGGGAGTTCAGTGTATCACTAAGGATTTGGGACAAAGATGTATGATGTGTTTTGGAACCAGCTCTCCTAAATATTGGCTGTGCTGTCCCTGAGTCTGAGTGCCTGGGAGAAACCAGTGAACAAAGTCTGAGGAAAATATAGCCTGAGCTGGGCAAGTTGTGGGCCACAGGCAAGTTGTAAAAGATGAACCACTGAAATCCATAAATCAGTAGGAGCATCATGCTGGAGGCTGGTGCAGAGTGTCTGTGCTCTGGCAGGTTGGGAGAGGAGGGAATGCAGATGGGTGATGTTGTACAGCAGCAGAGCTGCACAGAAGGTTCCTTATCACTGCTTTAAACCTGCTGGTGTGCTTGTATGGAAAACTTGTACAAAGCAGCTGAGCAGTAAGGGCTTCAGAGCAGATTGGCCTCTCTAGAAGATGGGCAGGAAGCCAAGGTGGGCAGGTGCTCCAGAGTAGGGAATTACCTCAATTCTGTCTCTGGCTGCAGTGTAAACTGGAATCAGAGAATGCTGGGCTGGCTTGGGTTGGAAGGGACCTTAAAGCTCATCTTGTTCCACCCCCTGCTATGGACAGGGACACCTTCCACTAGCCCAGGTTGCTCCAAGCCCTGTCCTACCTGGCCTTGGGCACTTCCATGGATGGGAGCTGAGGCTACAGTGACTTAGAACAAGTATTAAGGTTTCTTTTCCTAATATTTGCTGTGACTTGCAAAACTTTATGAGATGCACATGGCATTTCCTGTGTGTTAATGATGAGAGGGACTAAAACCTTACAAGGGAGGTGGTTGATGTGGTTTTGTAAAGACAAAGGGTGAATTAAATCCTTTGCAGAAACACTTTGTGTCTTCAGAGCACTCTTTTGAAGTCCTCTGAAGTTTTTGTCTTTCTTGACCTTTTTTCCACATAAAAGAAATAACACATCTGTACTAACAATAACCTTTTACATCTGCATTTTTTTTAGTTAAAACAGCAGAAATGGGTGAAAATGTAAGTTATAGAAAAGAAGAAATTCACATTCAATTCGGAGAAACTTATGCCCATTTGAGTTAAACAACAATTAAGGAATTGAATTGACAATTTGTGCATTACAGTGCTGGGCTGTAAAGTTCTGATGTGAGACACTGTGGCAGCAATGTTCATTCTAAGTTGCTGATTTCAGGAATCATATTTAAGGAATAAACCTTGTATTAACAGCTCAGTTTTTATTCACCTTAAATACACTTAAAATAAAAGCCAGCACTTGTCATGCAATCTGGCCAAAGTTTTTCTCACAGATTCTTGCAGACTGAAGCCAAATCAGTGCTCCTGGAACGTGCAGCCATATGCTGGCACTTGTGTTGAGGTTTATTACTTATAATTCCAGTTATATGCAGGATTTTTATGTGATATTCCACCCGGAAAGATGCAGAAGTATTTTTTTTTCTTGACCACCAGCAGCTTCATTTTCTCTTCCCTCGTTACCCAAGGGGCTTTACCAATCAAGGGCTGTAAAACTCCTGCTGTAGTCTGACCTTTTTTGTGCTCTACTAGAGGCTTTCTTCTCTTCTTGCCTGGGCTGTAATTGGAGGGTTTGGGAGATACTCTGCTCAGTGTTTTGATACTCTCCAACCAGACAAATGGACTGAAAAACCAGCTTTTGGAACTCCACTAGAAGAGCATCTCAAGCGCAGTGGGCGGGAAATCGCAGTCCCCATCGAAGCCTGTGTCATGATGCTTCTGGAAACAGGGATGAGAGAGGAGGTGGGTAATGCCAGGGCATGAAGGATGGGAAAGAGAGCCCAGTGGAGCTCAGGGACTGGTGTCTGTGCTTGTTAATGCATAGCTGAAGTCATTGGTTCATTAGTGTAAATGAGAAATGTTTGGTGACAGAAGAAGCTTCAGCACTGTTTGAAGTATCTTTGGGATGAATTCCATACAGTGAAAATGAGGGATGGCCAAGGGTGAGAGGGAACTAAAACATGGTCAGGGAGCAGTGACAGGACACATTCAGGTTGTAGCACTGTCTAGTGAAGACACCAAACCTGAAATGTTCTGAAAGGCTATTGTAAAATTTCTGCTGTTCTGTACTTGTGTCAATATGTTGTTACTAGGCAATTCATTTTATTTTTATGATGCAGGGCTTATTCAGAATTGCTGCTGGAGCCTCCAAGTTAAAAAAGCTGAAAGCTGCCCTGGACTGTTCAACTTCCCAGCTGGATGAGTTTTACTCTGACCCCCATGCTGTTGCAGGTATTGGGAATGTTCCAAGTCAACACCAGCTGGGAACTGATGCAACACAAGTTCATGCTGCTCATTTAACTGTAGCCCTGGTGCAGTGGGAGGGCAGGTAAACCAGAAGTGAAAATAGGTTGGAAGTTCCCTTTGTTGCACTGTTTGACACAGATCAGTGTAGGGTGCCCATCCTCATCACACCTGGTATGGTCCTGTCTGATAGCAGGGTCTAAAATTCAGGGGATCAGCTTAATCCAAATGTCATATTTCCTCTCATGACAAGAATGTTAGCATGGTCAAGGTTGATTAGAGCCATGTGTACACCTTTAATAAAGTCTATCCAAGTTCTTTGTTCTGAAGAGATGATTCAGAGTTCTAGAGCACATGTTGCAGTAAATTACAGTAAATTGAGTAAATCACAGTAATTGCTAACAGACTTTTGGTGTTAAGATTCCAGCAGTTACACTGTGGAAGTGTCAGGTCTCCCCACTGTTTCCCTGGCACTTGGGGACCTCTTGCGTAGATCAAACTGCAAATGTGAGGACAGGATTTGAGCTGAGGTCTGAAAGCAGTGGCTGAGGAGCCAACCTGTTGCTGTCTGCATTGCAGGTGCCTTGAAATCCTATTTGAGGGAGCTGCCTGAACCTCTCATGACCTACAGCCTGTATGAGGAATGGACACAAGCTGCAAGGTGAGCATGCTGAAAAGAGCTGCATGGGAAAACAGGCTGCATGTTTTCATTCAGTTTGGTTCTTCATAGATGAATTCAAAAGAAACAACCAAGTTCACACAGCTACCTTTACTATTTCTGCTTTAACAGGTATTTTATGTAAAAAGGTATTTTAAGTTTTGGGGTTTATTTTAAATTTTGAGGTTTAGCTTAAGTTACACAAAATGTGGTGAAATACCTGCTTTGTTCAAACTTAAGGGCTGTTTCAGACTGCTGGTTGTACACTATTGATGCTCAACCAGTTCTCTTTTGTTACAGGCAGAGAGAATTCAGTGATCTGACTGGCAGGTTACTGAGTCCAAAACAGTGCATTTATTTGGCAAAAGTGGAATGTTTTACCATCATGTCTTTGTCACTCCAGAAACAACAAATTTCTAATCTGACAACAAGATCTAATGGAATTTTTTTTCCTTTCAGTATTCAGGACCAGGATAAGAAGCTCCAGGAGTTATGGAGGATTTGTAACAGGTTACCTGAGCATTATCGTGTTAACTTCAGGTATGTGTGACCATCTGGTAACTGAGCTGCTTTGATGCTGCATTACTGCTTCTCAAAGCTGATTAACCAAAACTGAGAGCCAGGGGTGTTTTTCTTTGCCAGGTTTGGTGAGATTTATGATAATACATCTTATTTTATCCAGCAGTTGGTGTGCAGAGGTGGTGGTAAATTTTTCAGCCAGGTTAATTCACTACTGACTGTCATGAAATAGGGATTCATGGAACCCTAATACTTAAGGGTCATGCTCTGCTCTTCTTTGTATTTCCCAGTTTTAGAAATCACAGGGATCTATCCTAAACATCTCATTTTTCCTTTTGGTTTTACCTTTTGGGAATGAATTGGAATGAGACTGACTCTGATGATTGCCAGAAGCACAGAAGTTCCATTATAGGGCAGGAGAGTAGCTGAATCAATGTTTTTGTCAGAAAATGTAATAGTTCTCTAGTTCCATTTTGCTAAGGTGGGAGCTGCATTCTTTGCTGCCCAGTTCAACTTGTATGATTTATAAGTTTAGGGCCAGCTGCCAAGCTAGGAGGGTCCTGATCTCATTTCTGCGTCACTGGGAGCTGTTTTCACAAGTTCTTGCATTTTTATTTACTTGCTTTCAACAAGAAATGCTCTCAAGTTTCTGCTGTTTAATTATTTATTTCCTTTTTGTAGGTATTTAATCAAATTCTTAGCAAAGCTTGCACAGAACAGCGATGTGAACAAAATGACTCCCAGCAACATTGCCATAGTCTTGGGCCCCAACTTGTTATGGGCAAAGAATGAAGGGTGAGTTCTTTTAGCAGAGCTACAAAACACAACTTCATAAAGCTGTAAAATTGTTCTTTTCAGTCCTGCAGGCTATTCACAGCAACAGACTGTTTATCTAAAAGATATTTCAAATGTTCTTTCAGGCTCTACCTCCAGGTCCTTTTAGGCATGTAGCTCTTTAGGGGTGTTTTCAAAAGCTGTGAATGTTACTGAATAGTCCAGAGTTCAGCACAGTTCCTCTTTATGTGGCACTGAGGAGTCAATCCATCATGCTTAGCATAAGTTGTCAGTTTAATTTTCTTACTGTGCTGGAACTCTCTATAAGTGTTCTCCAAATCTCTCCTGCAGATCCCTTGCTGAAATGGCAGCAGCAACTTCAGTCCATGTGGTAGCAGTTATTGAGCCAATTATTCAGCATGCAGACTGGTTCTTCCCTGGAGGTAAATTCCTGCCATAGTTAAAAGAATTTTATATTACCCTGCACAGGTAAACCTCCAACAGCTTTTATGGTGAGGCACCCTTTGGGCTCTGTGTGTCTTAGGATGCATTCTCTCTCTCTTCTAGATGAGGATTTCAATGTGTCTGGGGCATTTGTGGCAGTTCCTGCTGTTAATTCCAATCACTTGTCACACACTGGGAATGACTATGAATGTGGGACATTGGAGAGAAAGAGGCCTGTTAGCATGACTGTGATGGAAGGGGATTTGCTGAAGAAGGAAAGGTAGGTGGAATTCACAGGTTAGGTGTCACTTATTAGCCCTCTCCCAAGGAGGCTTTTAGCAGATGCACTTTTATTGGTCTCAGGAGATGAATTTAATGTAAATACTGTAGATAATAGTGATTTATTTCATGTTACTGCAGCCTGAGGATGGCTCAAAGGTAATGTACAGTTACTTCCTTCCAGTTACACTCCATGCATGGTAAATCCCAAGTAGATATTGCTGCTCCCAGTTACCATTTTTCTAGTACAGATCTTGGGGGGTCTAAAATTCACTGAAACAGAAGTGTTTGTAATAACATCTCTCAGTCTCTAACTTCTGATATTCCATGGCTTCTCTTTCAAAGCCCATAAACTGAGGTGGTGCTACCTGCTGCCTTCATGATAAGACTTCTGAGTTGATGATGGTACAGTATTGCCACAGCAAGCAGTAGAATGCTAAAAAATACCAGTAAAACGTGCTGTTTCCCATATAACATGTAGTGTAACGTTCATTATGATCACTCATCATGAATATTCAAGTGATGTGCTGTTTTGTTTTTAGCTGTTGATGCAGATGTTGTTACCTGTTAGCTATGGTCAGCCACATGCAAATTTGTCAGCACTCACAGAGAAAGAAGAAAATCAGTTCAAGATTCAATCTTTAACACAACAAGAATAAAATCCAGGATGAATGTGCTGTATGCATTCTAAAATCTGTTAGAGTTGGCATCTATTTGTTCATATTTGTCCTTGAAACACAAATAGATTCATAGAATGATTTGGGTTGGAAGGGGCTGTAAAGATCATCTCATTCCAACCCCCAAATCACAGCCTACATCCAGTAGCGTTTTCTGAATCTGTACTGCTGCTTAGTGGGTAATAGAACCAAAATTCATGTGGCAGAATACATTCAGTGAGGAACTACTCTGGTGTGCAAGGAAATGTCTGTATTTACATGTGAAATTCTGAGTGCTTTGACCTCATTGTCATCAATGTTTGTCTTCAAATGTAATGGAGTAGTTTGTTCACTTATGTTTAGCTTATCCCTCTGTGTGGATAAGCCAAATCCTGTTGCATGTCTTAACATTCCTGGTGTTCTGCAGCCAGTGGAGGCTTTAACACTGTGGTGTTCTGCAGCCAGTGGAGGCTTTAACACTGTGGTGTTCTGCAGCCAGTGGAGGCTTTAACACTGTGGTGTTCTGCAGCCAGTGGAGGCTTTCCTTGTTGCCGCTTTGCATGCCGAGCGCCAGGGGTTTGTCTGGGGGGTGTAACATGCCATGTCCTGGTGCTGCAGTGGCTGGTGTTGGCTGTGTGCTGTGTTCACTCTCTCTTCTCTCTGTAGCTTTGGTGTGAAGGTTTTGGAGTTCCCAGCGACCCCTCGGAGATGTGGCACTGTAAACAGAAAGCACACATCCCCAGCCTTCCAGCCCCCGCTGCCGCCCTCGGAGCCGGCCGGGGGCACCGAGCAGCCCCCACAGCCTGGGGGGGCTGAGTGCAGCCCTGGGGGGGCTGGCCTGGCTCTCTCTGCTGCCTCAGCAGAGCCCCCAACTCCAGGCACTGAGGATGTCAGGTAAGAGGCACAGCTTCTGCTGGCACTGGCTTGGCAGGCGGCTCCAGCAGCAAACTGAGGTGTCCCCTGGCTCTGCTCCACCTGGGATGTGCCTTGGCAGGGGTGAACCCTTCAGGGATGGGCAGCAACACCACTCAGGAGCTCTCCTGCCATGTGTATGGCTCCAGAATTGGCCTTTTAAAATAACATACAGGGTTCTGGATGCTCCAGGACTCATATTCTGGGATAATGGAATTCTTGGGAGAAAAGATGAAAATCCTCAAAAAGTCACTCCTTCAGCTGCCCACAGTGACCTTCCCAGGCCCTGCTCCAGATGTGTGTGCACAGGGTGATGTCAGTTTGCTGCTGAAAGAACAAAACCTACCGGTGGTAATACCACAAACCCGTTGGTCCTGTTTGTTGTTTCTTTTACGTGTTATCTGGATATTGTCTTTGTTTTGTTTATTTATTTGTCTGTAGCAAGTGTTAGTGATGACCAGACTTCCTTGCTAGAAAACTGGAAGTCAGTTTATCATATTTCAATATTAGCTTATTTAGGATAAGTATGTACACAGTATTAGTGTTATCTAATTAATCTTGAAGCTCTGCAGTCATGCCCTAGGGTGAGTACAGCTGGACTCCAAGGCTTATTGCAGTAACCCTGCCATGGGAGGTGAAGCAGCACTTTACTTTCCACACTTCTGTGGTCTGAGAGATGCAACAAACCACGTGTAAAGAAAGCCTGCAGGGCTCCCAAATGTCAACCCCAGCATCTTGGCCCCACAGTGGAGTTCGATGTAGCACTGAGTTTTGCATAAAACTTGTTCTCAGGTGGCATATTTACAAAACCAGCCCATGTGGAAATCCCCTGCAGACCAGTATTTCCTCCACAGAGCTTCTGTGGCAGAGGCAGCTAAAATGAAACCTTAGGGGTAGTGTCTGAAAGGAGCACTTAAAATCTGCACAGGCTCTGTTCAAGTATTTGCAATTTATTAATAGTGTCTGCAGAAATGAAGACTGCAAAGTGCCAGTAGATGTGATTTGAAGTTATCCCTTTTGAGGACTGAATTGCTGCAGGTGACTATAAATACAGAGAAATGAGTGAAGGCTGCACATGCACACCCAGAGGAGGGGTCACTGCCCAGGACCACCTCAGCTGGCTCAGCCTCCAGTGCTGTGTTTTCCCCCAGTCCTGTTGTCTTCACAGCAAAGGTCAGGAAAAGCTGAGTTTCCTGATCTGAATATTAAAGATTTCACAGAGGTTTCTCCCTCAGAACAAGTTCTGGTTTCCCAGCAAGGTAAAAGCTTAATTCTAGGTAGGGTAGAGAGAAGATTTCAGCTGGCCAAAAACAGGAAAAAGCTGCAGCTCTACCCACCCCTGGGTCTTGCAGTCCTTGGGTCCTTGTCAGGAATTCCAGAGGCTCCAAGCTGCAGCAGTGAGCTCTGCAGCTTCTCACACTGTTCTCAGCATGGCAGTTCATGCCCCTCATGGTATTTTTCCTGGCAGAACTTCCTGGGTTGCCATCACCCAGTGCTGGGCCTGCCAGGTGACTGCAGGATGTGGTGGCTCTGGTGCTGGAACTGAACCTTTTGCAAAGACCAGCAGTTACAGGGGTGATGGAATTCTTTTGAGGAATTTGGAGAAGTAACTGTAGTTGAACTTTCCTGCTGGAAGTCTGTGTCTCAAGTAAGGGATGTTAGCACAGGCACTGAACTCCTGGAGATCAGTCTGGCATTCAGGCAGGTACTATGACACTGCTATTATACTATTCCTGATTTAATTTTGGTAATTAATCTTGCTTACAGGCTTGTCTAAAGCCAACTTGCCACTTACCTGAAGAGCTGTAGCAGTGTTCAGTCTGTGAGTAAATACAGCCAGTGCAGAAGCACTTCCAGTGTGTTTGAGGGTCAGAACTATCACAGACTCATGGAACTGTTAAGGTTGGAAAAGTCCAACCCTGGGCCAGCACCAGCTCCATGTTCACCACTAAACCATGTCCTCAAATGCCACATTCACACGTTTTTTGCACACTTTCAGGAGTGGTGACTCTGCCACTTCCCTGGGCAGCCCCTTCCAATGCTTTACAACCTTTCCATGAAAATTGTTTCTTAATATCAGACCTGTGGCACAGTTTGTAATGCAGATGGAACAGGTGCAGCTGAGCTGGGCAAGGCATGTTACAATCATCTTCTAATGCAGGAATTTTAATTTTCAGTACCTCGAAGTCTAAGGACAGCACCTCTTCAGCCACCCCTCCTCCGGTGAGGAACGGCGACCCTGCCCCGAGCCAGGCAGCGAGCAGCACCAACCAGCTCTCTGTCAGCCAGCCCCAGAATGCAGCAGGGCCCAGTCCCCATGCCCTGAGGAGAGGTGGGTTAGAAATGCTTCTCAAACCACTGTGTACCAACTCCTGGGGCACTGCAGAAGTGCTGCTGAAAGCACTTTATCAGTATCTCTTCCCTTATTACAGACAGTGGGTTAATCCCACTTAACCCTGTCCTCTATGAGTTTGAAGCCATCTCCCCTTGTCCTGTCACTACATGCCCTTATAAAGTTCCACAGTCCATGATGCTGAAATGTCCTCTTTCTCTCCACAGCTGTGAAAAAGCCAGCACCAGCCCCCCCCAAACCAGCCAACCCCCCTCCGGGGCAGCCAGGCAGCCAAAGCTCTTCCCCAGCTGCTCAGCCACCTTCTGTCTCTCCAAAACCACCCGCCAGAAGCTGCTCTCCTCCTGCCCAACATGCAAACCCAGGAGCAGCCCCGACCTCGGCTTCCCAGGTTTCTGCACCTCGGAGATACTCCAGCAGCCTGTCCCCCATCCAA
>WBMV01001491.1:329096-361018 GCA_013396655.1 Campylorhamphus procurvoides
CCCCCCACAGCCCCCAACGCAGGCAACTCCTCCCCTGCAGCCCAAAGCCAACAGCCAAGCCTCTCCCGGCCCCGGGGGTGAGCACGGACCAGAGCAGCCCTGTTACCCCCTCCCGCAGACTCCGACCCCTCCCGACACCCCCCCGCTAGGGAAGCACCCCGGCAGCTCCCCCTCTGCCCAGGCAGCCCCTGCAGAGCCCTGCCAGGCTCCCTCCTTACCTCAGAGTGGCACCCTGCCCCGGCCACGGCCCGTGCCCAAGCCCAGGAACAGACCCAGCGTGCCCCCTCCGCCTCACCCTCCTTCTCAGCTGCCTGCAGATGGGGTTCTTGCCAATCCCACACAAACAGCTTCCAAAATAGTCACAGGTGAGTGGATCCTTCCCTGCTCGGTGTTTCCTTGGGGAGTGGAAATGAAGAAATAGTGCTTGTAGCTGGCAATGAATTGTGGGGGGACTGAAAACCACAAATAACAGTTAAAATCCTAAATAGCACATCTCCAGTTAAATGCCCACCCAGCTGCTCTGCACACAAGGGTTTGGGGCAGTTCCTGGGAGGTTTCATTCCTGAGGCAGAAAGGTTTGGGGAGCAAATGGAGATGAGCTCCTTTCATTTTTTCCTGTTTGGAAGCTGAGCACTGATAGCAGCTCCCCAGGGCTGTCTCCAGGCTCAGGTTCTGGCAGTCAATTCTGCTTGTGTATCTGTTGCCAAAAAGCAAATATTTGGAGGAGGGAGAAGGTGTAGCCAAGGATAGTGGATTTCAGCACATACTGAGATAAGAAGAGGGCAAAAGTGGTCACTGACACATGTTCTAATAGGAAAAACACTTAGAGGATGTTTTACAAACCTTTTGAGAACAGTCTTCTGATGCACTTTTACATTGAACATCCAGAAGCTGAAGAATCACCTACAGGAAACTGTATTTCTTAGGTCAATATTTATAGAGCTTCATATTTTACATCCAGTCTTTCTGTTTTGAGGCATTTGTGAAGGGGAACGTTGTCTTCTCACGGAAACTTCATGAAGCTTCTAGTTACTAGTTTGATAGGGATAATTTTAATTTAAATTAATAACATTAATTAAGTTTTTTTAATGTTATTGCTGAGGCCATTCAAAACCAGCTGATTTTGAAATGTTCTCCTACTGAGTCACAGCTTATTCTGGGAAATTCTGAAGGAGGAGATAATAAGTGTAGAGACTAATGCTTTTAAATCCACTTATAATTAATAGTGGTTAAAACTTTCCCATGACACTGCAGCTTCTCTAGAACTAGACTAATGTGTTGGACTGTATCAATTCTGTTGCCTAACAGCTTTACCCCGATGCCTTCACAGGTGGGGATGGTTACTGCGAATAAGGTTTGTACTCACAGAAATGTGCAATTTCAGCTCCACTGCTCCTGTTTGTAGCTTGAGTTTGGACGTGTGCTTTGGAGTATGTGCTCTGTCAGTTCTGTGTATCTCATCCCTACATAGCATTCTGTCTGGGGGAGGGTTCAAGACCTCTGCTGCTTCATTTTAATAGTCCTGTGGATGTTGTTACTGCCTAAGTACCTGTAAAGAGGCAACACTTCACACCAAGTCCCCAGAACTAGTCCCCAGGTCAGGTGTTTGTTCTCAGTGCAGGCAAATCCTGCAGCTCGTGTTTTTCCTACACTTTGGTGAATTATGGGTGCATTTTAATGGAGGTCTCTCTTGAGGTTTGCAGTTAAACACCTGGAATTTATTTGGCAAAATCCACGTGGGTGTGACTAAACCTGTGTTAGAACAGCCCCAGCAGCACCTGCACTGTGACATAGTGGCCTTTGCAGCTGGCAGCCCCAGCCTCACTAATAGCACCTCTTGCTCAGCCCCAGCCCCAAACACCTTCCCCATCCCACTGCCAGGTGGAAGGGATGGGATGCTGCTGCTGCCCTGCTGAGGTAACAACTGCATGGCAGGCTGGAAAAGGCAAGGCTGCATTCTTGAATTATCTCAATCTGAAATTAGGATTATTAGGATTATTGGATTGAGAAATCAAACTGGAAATAGTTTGGGTTTGTTTTGTGTTTTTTTTTTTTATTGGAGAAACAGGTTGCCCAGGGAAGCTGTGGCTGCCCCATCCCTGGAAGTGTCCAAGGCCAGGTTGGACAGGGTTTGGAGCAACCTGAGCTGGTGGAAGGTGTCCCTGCCCATGGCAGAAGGTGGGACTGAATGGTCTTTAAGGTCCCTTCCAACCCAAGCCATTCTGTGATCACATTAGCAGTAAACAAGCTGCTTATGCAATTAAAAAGTAGCTTTCCTTTTTAAATAACTGACTTTTCCTGATTGTACTTCTTTTTGTCAGTGTTTTTAAACACAATACAAATCCCAAGCTCCATTCAGAAGTATGACTGGGCTCTGGATCTTTACAGCCCTCTCCAGTTAAATAAAGATAAGCAGCTATGCTGAGGAGTCAGAATTTAAGGAAAGACTTAATCTTATTGTCTGTTTCACAGTTTGACTGTGTTTGTTTTCATTTTGGGGTTTTCCTGGTTCTAAGGAAGTTGCTTTAATGATGGCAGACAGAGAGTGTTTGTTTCACCCCAGTGTAACTGGAGAAATCCTTAACTCCCAGTCCCAGCCAGCTGGTGTGCAGGGGCTGCTTCATTAGTGGGGGAGTTGGAATTGGGCAAGGCAAGCACCTGCCAGAGGGGAGTGACAGCTTAATATCACTCCTTCCAAGTGCAAACCATAGCAAATTGGCCAAGTTGTGTACTGTAAACACAGTATGAGAGCTGCCATGCAGGGAATCCAGGAAAAGAAAGCTGCTGAGGAAGGATTCTTTCCAAAACTGGCAAAGGGACCTAGAAAATACAGTCAGTTTTGTTAAAAACCCCTTTGGGCAGAGCTGAAGTGATACTCAGGCTCACCTCAAGCAGTACACTCTGTGCAGGAGCATCCACCTTTTCCAGATCAACCTGTTTTTAAAGGATTAATATTCCAAATTAACACCACTGCCTGTCACATAAGAGTATCTGCTCTAATATTTACACCTGCATATATAAGCACTTATAGACTCACCTAATTCACAGTGTGCAGTCACTGTTTTTAATTTTAACCTGAAAGAGCAATGGAACAACAGAAGCCAAACTTAAGTTGCCAGCAACCCTCATAATATTACCAGAACAGGAATTCTGAATTGTTTTCAGGATACTGTTGATTCCTTTGTCCATGTCCTGGACTTTGGTAATGCCTCAAGTTCTATTTATGGTGTTAAAGGAATAAGCCCTAGAATATTCTAATCAAGAATTTTATTAAATAATCTAGATGTTTGACCAGCATTCAGTAGGAACTGTATTGGCAAGTTCAATGGTAAGGAAAAGGCACCTGATTGGCCAAACCTGTTGCTAATTGATAATCATGTGTGTGCTAATGCCACTACTAACCCCACGTCACCATAACCTGCTTGCTCGTGTCCTCGGCGGGGCATGGCCCGAGCGTGGCTGCTGCTCTCTGACTAAACCTACTAAAAGGGCTGCACACCAGCCTGGAGAGCTGCTGGTGTCCTGCTGGCCACTTTCACCTCGTGCTTCCTCACCTGCAGAAACCAAGAAATGGTGTGTTTGGTGCAGAGGCTCCTTCTGCACCGTGGGTGTCACAAATGCTCCTTCCCTGTGTCACAGAACCACAGAATTGTTGGGGTTGGAAGAGCAGCTGTGGCTGCCCCATCCCTAGAAGTGTCCAAGGCCAGGTTGGACAGGGCTTGGGGCAACCTGGACTGGTGGAAGGTGTCCCTGCCCATGACAGAGGGTGACACTGAATGGGCTTTAAGGTCCTTTCAACCCAAACCATTTTGTGATCCTATGGCATAACTGCCTGATGAGTGTCAGGCCAGAACACAATGGAATTTCAGGTGCTATATTACAGATTGCAGTACCCTGGAACACAGATCCCTGCAGAGATCCCTGCAGGTTGGGTGAGGCTGTGGTGGGCTGAGAGGAGCAGGGGAGGCTGCACTCTGCACTCAGGGGCTGCTTTCCCCTCCTCTGTGGTGTTTAGCTCAGAAACTTTAGAAATGTTCAAGTTGAAGTTAACATTTGGGCTAACTTTAGGACTTCATGTTGAGTCCCAGGCTCTCCAGGATGCCTGTCTATGCCTGCTGTGTTTGAAAATAAGGCCTTTATTTTGATTTTTTTGCTGATTTTAAGTGCTCTAAATTTCATTCTATTTGGAACAGTTGCTGAGTTGCAGTAAGGGGTGTCATGACATATTAGAAATCAGCTTTTCAAAATACTGACAGTATTTTCAGTTACCTTTTTTAAACTCTTAAGGATTTTTCTGGTCTTGCAGTTCTAGCTACCAAGGCAGTCACTAGAAATGCAGAATTTTGGGGTCTTTCTTGGATATGTTGGCTTGAACAAAATTTTCCTCCCCTTAGAAGAGGCAAAGACCATGATGTGCCCTGTTACACACAGGAGAGGAGTTTTATCTGCATTTAACTTAAATAATTTCTACCTCCTTTGGACACCATCTGTGTTCTGTTGCTGCTCAGTTGCAAGTGGTAGTTACCTGGTGGATGATTTAAGTGCAAATTATTTTGCAGAGTGTTTTGACATGCAGTTCCTGAGTAGCTTCTCGAGGGCGTTGGGGAACCTGAGAGTAAATTGTACTTTGTCTTCCATTCTTCAGGAAGAAATGGTTTTCTGTTACTTCGTACAGGACTAAACCGAGGTCTGTAGGAGTAGAACTCCAAGCTGTTTAGTTTGGCTCACCTTTTGAGCCCACCTGCACCCAGGTGCCAACCCTGTTTGAAGAGCATTTGTTGATCTTTGCTTTCCCTTCTCTGTCTAAGGAAATGGCCAGGAATGCCCCAGGGAATGAGCATGGCATGAGCCTGTCCCGGCTGCTAAACTGCTGTTCCCTTTTTGTGCAGACTCTAATTCCAGTATTCCAGAACCACTTCCAACCCCTTCTTCAGAGCTTCCTGCAGAGCCAGCGAGCAGAGACCTGCACAACCACCTCCTGCTGGACCTTGACAATGACACGGAGAGCACCGCGCTGTGACGGGAACACTCCAGCTTCCCAAGGTTCCTCTCCTGGTGGGAAAACCCTCAGACCTAACAGGGAAAAGCTTCTTCTGGCAGTGTGGCAGAACTGTGTGGAGATGGGACTGGTGCCTCGTGGAGAGGGTGATTTATGGAATCCTTCAGTTTGGAGAGCACCAACCTTTGGCCAATCTCCAATTTAGCTGCTTAGAAGAAGTTTCATGATCTGTGTCTCAACAACGGTTTTCAAACTCTTGGATGGAAGGAATGAATTCCTACAGGAACTCTCCTAGGAAGCGTAGTCAGTGCTGATACAGGTGGTATTAGCAGAAATTCCAAAAGAATAAGCAAGCAGAACATTAGTTATTTAAAGTGCATGTATGTATTATGGAAATAATCCTTTTAATGTCACGGTTAGATTTTATTTGTAGTTCTTAGCCCGTCCCAGGAGCTGCCTCGCAAGGGACGTTCCCTCTGGGATTTGCTGCACATTCTTCTTCAACCATGACCCAACCCCTGCCCGAGTGCTGGTGGTGACTGCTGGTTATCAGTCACCCTGTCAAACTGTGGATGTATCCAGTGCCTTGAAGGACTGTCGTGCTGTAGGAGGAACTTTCTGTCTCTTTAATCATTTCATTGCTACTTAGGATCAGTAGTTACCCTGATTTCATAGTTATTTGTATTAACCTGGTTTTATTCATGTGCAACTGGCAACTGTTCCACGAGGAAACTGTGGACGTGGGGTTTGTGCTTTTGTTGCAAACAGCTGAATTTTGGAAGAACTTTGAAACAGCTGGTTGGATTCAGCAGTTGGGTGAACACGTATAAAATTAAAGATTGTCTTTTGTCAACTTAAGGCATCTTTATTCTAGTTTTGTTGCTTCCAGTGGGCCCTGGATGTCACAGTGATCCCCTGGGCTCAGAGTCACTGGCTGCTCGGCTTGGTTTTCCTTGAGGATTGCAGTGAAGGCAATCTGGGAATGAATATACATTTATTCCTTGATGTGTAGGCTGTTGTCCAACACAGTGCAGCCACCTGCATGTGCCACCAGCTGCAGAGGTGGCCTGGAGCCCCTGAGGGTCTGCAGGAGCCTGGCAGCACCGAGCTATGGGCAGTGTCCCATCCCCACAGACTCCAGGCAGGCAGGGAGCAGCTCTCGCTCTTTAATAAGTTTATCAGCAGCTACACAAGGCCCCAGGATGGGGGCAGGAGACTTGTCCCCCTCCCACCCAGGCTGCCAGGGGACAAAGGGGCTGGGACAAGGTGGTCAGTGCTCCTGGATGAGGGTTCCCCTTTGAAGCACTCCCAGAACAGCTGGGGAAGTCCAGGTGAGGAGTGGCTGCTGCTGGGTGTCTCTGCCCTGGCAGCACCTTGTGGGTTTGGGCTGGTTTTGGTCCTTCAGGTCCCCCTGGAGGCAGTTTTGGGGCAGTTTCCATGCTGGGTGCTGGTGTTGTTGTCACCATCCAAAGCTCCCAGGACGAGGAGGCTGAACAGGCACAGCTGAGCCAGTGAGACACAACAGGGCATGGACATGGCCTTGGTTCTCCTCTGGCCACTTGGAGCTGTGTTACTCACCCCTCAAGCCTGGAGAAGCTGAACCAAAGCGGACCCAAGTGGTTGTAGCTGGTTATAAAGGCATAAATAGGATGAGAATCCAGACTTTCTGAATTCCAGGCACTGCTCTAAGGCCACAGAGCAAATTTAAATATTTTAAATAACCAAACAAACCTTCCTCTACTGCTTGGGGCCAGCTGGGGTCTGACAGTGCTGGTCCCCATTAGAAATAAAGAAGGGATTAGGAAGAAGGGTCTGTCTTCTTAAATAAAGAAATAACATTTGGAAAGCATTAATAATTACATTAACCCTCTGCTGACTATTAATATTTACACCAATTAAAATTAGTTGATGTTATCTGGTGTCACCCTGGCTATGCAAAGTACGCCCAGAGGAAGATCCCAGCACAGAGGGAGATGAGCAGGTTGATGTTGAGGATGTGCTTCACCAGCGGCTTCTCCTCCAGGGCAGCCACGGGCAGGGGCTCAGCTTTGGCTGGGGCTGCCCCCTCGGTGCTCTCCTGCCTGTGCTCCATCCCACAGAGCCACAGCAAGGTGCTCACCAGCTTCGAGCTGCCTTTGGCCTCAGGGGCACCTGCAGAGAGAGGCAGGAGTGAGGGATGGACTGCAGCAACAAAGCAATCCCAGGAATGGAATGGCCCGTGTGCTCCTGTTCAAAGGGTTTGGATGCAGAGATGCACCAGCAGTCTCTAGATGAACACTGTCACTATGCTGAGCTGTAGGGACCCCTCCAGCTGTCCTCTTTGGGGCTGTAGCACCCATTCCATCCTCCCTGGAGCTCTGAGCTCGGGTTCTGCTCTTCCCAACAGTTTAAGCCCTGGTAACTAAACCAAACCTAGAAGCTGAGCTGTAGCTGCTTGGGGCCCCTCAGCCTCAGGGTGGGTAACTCCATGTCTCCTCACACGTGTAAGCTGAATTTTCCCAGCCCTGGGGTGGGTTGGGACACAGGACTAAGTGCTGGAAAGTCAAGGCTCCTGCACAGCAAACTCAGACTTCCCAGCAGTGGGAGAGCTCTGCTGTAACTCGTTAACTTTCAGCAGCTTTTTATAGATCAAAGGAACACCCAGCAAAAGCTGCAACATTCCATCGACAGGGTCCTGAGCCTGGCAAAAACAGGGGGTGCAAATCATTGCTGGAGAATGCAGTGAGTTGCTACACGTGGTTGTACCTAATACCGACAAGTACAAGTTTTAAAAAATGCAAATCCTCCTTCACTGATCTGTCAAGAGCTCGGCCCAGGGCTCTGGGTTCTCCCTGCTGCTAGAGCCGACCAGAAAACACCGCTGAAAAACAGAAATGGAATTTCATCAACATAATTGTGGGTTTCCTCCACCCTCCCCGTTTCCAACCAGTTCTCCTGGCAGGCAGCAGGTGCCACAGGCAGGGCTCTGTATCCCATCCAGCTCCTTGGCTTCAAGCTTAAGTAATGCCACCAAAAGATGGAAAAGAAACTAAACTCCTGCTTAGGTAAAATGTCAGGTAAAGCCTTTCTCCCCCTGGAGGAGCAGGGACTGGGGTCAGACCTCACCGGGATCTGCAGCTCCCATCTCTGCTCTGTGTGACCAGGGACAGAACAGGGAGTGGCTGGAGCTGGGTGAGGGAGGTTTGGGTTGTGTGTCAGGAGAAGCTCCTTCCCCAGAGGGTGGTGGGCACTGACCAGGCTGCCCAGGGCAGTGGGCACAGCCCCGAGGCTGCCAGAGCTCCAGGAGGGTTTGGACAATGGGACAGGATAGATTTGTTGAGGTGTCCTGGGCAGGGCCTGGAGTTGGACTGGATAATCCTGATGGGTCCCTTCCAACTAGGATATTCTCTGATTCTCTAATTCTCTGATTCTTCTGCCAAGCCCTGAAGCTACAGAATTCCAGAGGAAGGAGTTTTGAGGTCTCTTGTCTTCCAAGGTGCTACGAACACCGAGGGTTGTTGGGTGTGGGGTTACTGAGCACGATGCTGGAGCACTTACATTTCTTCTCCTCTGCACTCCTGTCAGGGGCAATGTTTAGCTCAAGCTGCAGAGCTTCGCTCGCTCCTTTGGCGACTGCCAGGGCTGGCTGGACCGGCGGGTCCCCACGCGTGAACCAGGTAAGGCGACTTATCTGATGGCATGAAGAGGGGGGTTAAAGGAGCTGCTGCTGCTGCCACGGCCTTTAAAGGACGGCCTGAGCCCCGGGGCCGCTGCAGAGAGAACACGCAGAGGGGCCGGGATCTGCTCTCCTGCTCGGAGCAGCAGGGGAACAGCCAAGCTCAGCTGGAACTGCTGGGGTGATGGTCTGAGCTGATGGTCACCACCAGTGGGCTGTTTGGAACAGGACAGCTCCACCTCAGGGGGATGAGCCTTCGCTCTGTACTGAGGGGACATTTCTGTGGGCACATCCCTAGGTGCAGGCTGAGAGTGAGGCAAGAAGGAGCAAAGAGAATGGAAATTGTGGCCAGGGAGGGATGGCTCAAAGAACTGGGGGTGTTGAGAAAAGGGACAACAGGTGGGAGATAAGATTGTTGTCTTCAAATATCTAAAAGACTCATTAAAGAGGGATGTTCTCAGCAATAGTGTGGGTAGAGTGGGATGAGCAGAGCATGAAGCTGGAAAGATTCAGCCTGGAGATGAGGAAAAGCTGCTACTGGGAGAGCAGGTGAGCTCTGGACTGATCACACACCTCTGAGGCATCTCCCTCTCAGGGCATTTCTGAGTTCACAGGGACTTTTGGGTTAGTCCTGTCTTGAAGCAAGAGGATGTGCTGCAGTGTGACCTCTGAGGCTGCCCTGCCCTCCTTTCTGCCCTCGATGTTTGCCTGTAGGCTCAGGACAGCTACTGAAAACAGTCAAACTGGCACAAACCTGGTGCTGAGGAGTTGTGCTCTGGGCCCTGCATTTCTCTTTGCTGCGAGTAAAAATGCTTCCTCACTAAGTTAGTAAGAGAGTTGGTAAAGATGACCCAGAAGCTGAAATTTCTTGGAAAACAGAGGGAAAAAGGCTAATTTGTCATGGATTAAACACACATGCTTGAATTTAACAGCAGCTCTTGGTAGCATCTACTGTTGACCAGTTTCCAGGGTGGGATTTATGGGACCCAAATGAGAAATGGCAGCAGAGGTGCTGGAGCAGAGGAGGGGTTGCTTCTACGAGTGGGATCGTAAATGAAGAATGGACAGAAACACCCATCTCCAGATTATTTTTCCCAGGGGTGCAGCAGGGTGGGGCACCCTGGAAGCCACTTAGGCAAAGCAAGGGGAAGGGGTGACGCACCATTTCGGGGCCGGGGGGCTCGGTGGCCAGGCTGACGAGCAGCACGGTGAGCGTGGAGACGGCAGCCAGCACCATGGAGAAGTACAGGTAGTGCACGTACTTCACCACGCCGGGCCGGCCATCGGGCTCGCCGCACCTCGGCTCGGGGTAGATGAAGTCCAGCACCAGCCGAATGACACCCATCAGCAGCCCCACCACCAGCCCCCAGAACGCGCCCTGCAAAGGAAGGGGAGTCTGTGCTGGAGCAAAGGACATCACAGGGACCCAGGGCTGCTCTCAGGCCATAGACTGGCCAGGCTCCAGCAGGGTGGCTTTACCTTCTCGTTCGCTCTTTTCCAGAAGCAGCCCAGGATGAAGACCATGGCCACGGGGGGCTGCAGGTAGGAGCTGATGGACTGGATGTAAATGAAGAGCTGCCCTCCCTGGCCAGCCTGC
Source organism: Campylorhamphus procurvoides (assembly GCA_013396655.1). NCBI lineage: Eukaryota > Metazoa > Chordata > Aves > Passeriformes > Dendrocolaptidae > Campylorhamphus > Campylorhamphus procurvoides. The sequence goes on from WBMV01001491.1 coordinate 339,348, forward strand.
ACCAGGGGGATCCACAGGATGGAGATCACCGTGAGCAGCAGCACAAACACCCTGGGTGAGACAGAGGTGCCTTTACTGGGGGCTCTGGATGTTCTTTTCCAGCTGCTCAAGGTGCAGGACTCTGATTGAGAGGTGTCACTCTCTCTAGTCCTCCCCCCAGCCTGTGCAGGGTGACAATGCTCGCCCAGCAGCAGATGAGCCTCTAGACTCAGGCTCTGATAAAATCCACACCCTGGTTCCCCATACCTGCCAACAATCATGAGCTCCCACTCGGAGCAACGAGGACGGAAGTGTTTCCAGAGGTCCATGGTGAAAATGGTGCTGGCACTATTAAAGATGGAAGTCAGGGAGGACATGAGAGCTGCTATCATCACTGACATCATCAGGCCCCTGAGTCCTGGAAACAGAAGTGAGAAGTAGAGCTGCCCTGAGGGACCCCCAGTGTCTCCACTGAAGGGGGACCTTGAGGTCCTCTATGAGCTAGAGCAGACTTTTAAAAGTGGCTGCAGCTCCAATTTTAAAGTAGCAGTGATAGGGAAGTGTTAGCCCTTGTTGAACATTTGTGCTGGATCTCTTATCCAAATATGACTGAAGGAGAGCTCTGGATGTGGGATCATCCCCCATCTCTCCTGTTTCCTGCTGCCCTTTGCCACTGTCTCACCAAACCCAACACAAACCCCACTGAAATGACTTCCAGGCTGTTTTCCTCTCTGACCTTTTCTCCCAGCCAGCTGTGGTTGGAGTGGACAGAACCCACACTGCCAGCACCAGCACCAAGCTCTTACCTACAGGCAGCAGCTCTAACACCAGCTTGGGATAAGCAATATCAGAACAGCCAGATGGGTTGCCACAGATTTTTTTGCAATTTTCCGGGTCTGCACAAGCCACGAGGTCTGAAACAAGCAATGGGCAGTGAGAGGGAGAACATTCCCCAGCCACAATAAACCAGCGTGGCTAAACAAGATACTCTGCTGAATGTTGGAAACTGCTTTTTAAGGAAAATACTAGAGAGCTTGGGAAGCTTCCAACAAATGACAGAGGACCATCTCAACACAGAGATGGCTGGAGCTGTAGGATTTCTTTGTGTATTGGGCATTTGATGCATTGGAACCTCCCAACTGCTCCAGCTCCGTGGAATAGACACAGCCAGAGAGAGGGAACAGATCCCTCCCCCAGCACTTACCTGGGAAGAGAACTCGGCTGATCATGCCTGGCATTACCATCATAAAGAGGGGCAAAATCTTCAAGTAGGAGGTCATCAAGGAGCCTCCTTTGGCGTGGGAGAGGTTTTTGGCAGCGAGGGACCTCTGAACAATGACCTAGGAATGAAGAAATGGGTTTGGTTGGCTGCCAGCAGTGAGGAGCTGGCTGGGATGGGGCAATCCTGGCTTTGATCTCCACTGAACTGTGGAAGTCCCAGAGGGTGATCACAGAGTTTGGCTGGGGCTTCATAGCTGTTGTTTTGGATCCTGAGGACCTTACAGGAACACAGACCTAAAAGGCATCCCTTGTACCATCCCAGCTGAGCCTGGCAGGACACTGTGCTGCAGAACCTCAGCCCCAGCTAACCAAACTCAGAATTTTCTGTTCTTCCTGCACTGGGGACTTCCCCGACACTGTGGATAAGCCTGGCCAAAGCAGAGCAGGACAGAGTCTGAAATGAACAGAGTGAGTTAAACAAGAGAGCAAGAAAACACAACAGGAACACCAGAAAGTGACTTAGGGCTTCATCTTCGTGGCTCTGGTGGCATCACTAGGAGAGATGGGAGCCAGACTCCTAGAAAGTTGGAAAAAGGAATTCGCAGGTTTGCAAGGAGTGAAAGGCTTAAGTTAAAAAATAAACTAAACAAAAAATCTGTATAGACTGGGATTAACTCACAAACACATTGCTCCTTTTCCCATTCAGTTGTGCATAACAAGTTTTGCATTTTTAGGATTGAAACCACCAGATTCCATAAGAAATAGTAAGTCAGTCCAGGTGATGATGCAACCCCAAGGTTTGTAACCAGCTTTGAACAACCAACAGCAGCTTCTTGAAACCAACCAGAGGACCAAGCAGTGACCCACCTGGTCTGTGCACCAGTACCACAGGGACGGGATGGTCATCCCCACCAAAACCCCTGGCCAGGGAAGGTCCGAGTTGACAGGGTCTCGGAAGATGTGGAAAGCATCCTCCCTGGGCAGGCCACAGCTGCTGTTCTCCTTGCGAGTGCTGGGAATGGCACTGAAGTACTTTGTCTGCAAACCTTCCAGGCCACCGACTTCAATAAAGCCTAGAATGGGTTATGAGAAGCTGTTGTTGCATCTTCCCAGGTCAGAACTGTGATTTCAGTGCCTAGTTGGTTATGGGTGATGCTACGCAAGTATTTCTGAAAATCAGCAGCTATTGCTTCTCACATTGGGCTGAGGGAGAGCAGAACTCTCTGCTGGCTGGAGGAGGTGCTGGCTCAGTTATGGAATCACAGAATCCTGGAGCAGTTTAGGTTGGAAGGGACCTTAAAGCTCATCCCATTCCCACCCCCTGCCATGGGCAGAGACACCTCCCACTAGCCCAGGTTGCTCCAAGCCCCGTCCAACCTGGCCTTGGACACTCCCAGGGATCCAGGGGCAGCCACAGCTTCTCTGGGCACCCTGTGCCAGGGCCTGCCCACCCTACAGGGAGGAATTTCTCCCTATTATTTAACTTGGTAAAGCTTCCATCATATTTTCAGTGATAAACCCCCAGGGAAGCACTCACTGAAGACCATGAGGGTCACGGCCCCGATGAGCATGATGAGGGTCTGCAGGGCATCGGTGTAGATCACGGCTGCCAGGCCACCTGCCAGGGCACAGAAGCACCACACGGGCATCAACTGGGTGTCTTCTCTCCGAGCAGCTCCCACTTTGCAGAAGTTCTTGCCCAGCAGCACAAGCTGAGCCCCAAGTCTGGCCAGGGGGTTCTGACTCTGCTGAGGGGCAGTTTGGCCCATGACACTTTGGCTGGAATTTCTCATGGTTTAAATCATCATGAGTCACCACTGGATCACTGAAAGCCAAAGTCCAGTAGAAATAATTCTACGGAAAATACATGGAAAAATTCCAAACCAAAGCCTAAGCTGAAAAAGGAGGAGAAGAAAGAAAAGGGAGGGAGGTGATTTTTGCATCACTGGGAGTGAGCACTGGGAAAGCAATAACCTTTCTTTGTTTGGGATTTCTGCTTGCTCCGTGCATGGCTGTTTTCCATTTGGCCACTCATGAGCCCTGAAAGGGCATCCAAGACTGGAGTCTTTCCGCATTACACGGCTCATTGTCCTGTAAAACCCCTCACACCTCCAGAGAGCCCGAGGAAAACGTGTCCTGCCAATGCCTCAGCTAGAGCAGAGCTGCTCCTTAAAGCAGAGCTGACCTGATCCCACCTGGGCTGGCCTGTGAGGGGGGTTCCCTTACTCTCACTTTTTCTGAAAAGGTGAGTTTTTGATTGTTTTTCCTCTCAAGAGCTATATCCATGGCAAAGCCAGACAATAGGGGATGCAGGACTCATGGCATGACTCATGGGATCCCAGAATGGTTGGGGTTGGAAGCACCTTAAAGCTCATCTCATTCCACCCGTACCCTGGGCAGGGACCCCTCCCACTATGCCAGGTTGCCCCAAGCCCCCTCCAGCCTGGCCTTGGGGTGCCCTGGGGGAGGCTCTGGCCATGGCCATGCCCAGGACCACGTACCCGCCACGGTGTAGAGGGCGGTGATGGCGAGCAGCCCGGCCACGGCGATGTACAGGTCCCAGTGCAAGGCCTGCTGGATGAACAGGGCGCCGGCGTACATGTCAACCTGTGGGAAAGCACAGGTCACAGTGGCACTGGGGACACTGCCAAGCCCCTCAAAGGGTGGGCATTTAGCTGACCGAGCCACCTTCTGTAGTGGGACCAGTCTGGTTTGGAACTGGTCGTGTCCCCAGTGCAGCCCCAGCTCCTGCCCATCCCTCCCACCACATGGCACTCCACTCCTCAGCCAGTTTATTGTTATTACTGGTCAGGGGGGTGACAGTGCAGGGGATGATGGGGTTGTCACAAGAGGGGGAGTGTGCACAGCTCTCTGTGAGAAGGCATTTGGGTGGGGTGAGTTTATCTCTTCCCCCGAGCACCAGTGAGTGGAGTGGGGGGAACTGGGCTGGGCTGGGGGGAAAGGGGCACCTGCTGTGCAAACCCTCCAGGTGCCTGGGCTGCCACAGCCCCAGCACACCCATCTGTGAGCTCCTCCCTGCTGGCATGGGGACAGGGAGGTCACCAGGAAGTGTCCTCGGGGCTGGCCCAGCCCTGACCAACCAGCTCTGCAGCTACGTGAAAGTGCTGGGGTTCAGGAGAGTTTGGGACAGGCAGACTGCCAACCACAGGAGGACAGACAGGTGGAAAAGAATCCTGAATGCAGGAATTGTGTTAGCAGAGATTCCATCAAATGCTCAGTTTTATCTAGAGGAGAACCTGAGCCTTCCTCCTCAGTGCCACCTGGACCCCAGGACTCACATCCCTTTCATACAATCCTGGAATGGTTTGGGTTGGAAGGGCCTTATAGATCATCCAGTGCCACCCCCTGCCATGGGCAGGGACACCTTCCACCAGCCCAGGTTGCTCCAAGCCCCGTCCAACCTGGCCTTGGACACTCCCAGGGATGCAGGGGCAGCCACAGCTTCTCTGGGCACCCTGTGCCAGGGCCTGCCCACCCTCCCAGGGGAGAATTCCTTCCCAATACCTAATCTAAACCTCCTCTCTTTCAGTTTAAAGCCATTTCCCTTTATCAGAAGTTTCAGGGGACAGAGGCAGGGTCACACACTGTGTACCACTTTGGTCCCTACATACAGGAAAAACCCCAGCAGGGATCTGTTCCACGGATGTTAATGAGCAGCCACCGAGCTGTTGTGCAAGAGTTGATTCAGTTATTTATTCAAACAGGTGCAATAAAGCACTGAACACTTTTCTCATAACCCTGGACCAGCTCCTCTGTCCTTCTCCATCCTGCAAAACAGCACCTGGTGTCTGCACAGGCTTTAAATGTGCAAAAGGGGAGAAATTGGGTTGAGCTCCCAGAGGTGCAAAATCCAACCAGAGCTGCATCCACACCCACAGCTCCCCCTTTCCATGAACTATTGCTGGGGGCACTGACAAAACTTTCCCTCCTGCTGTAACAAGAATTCAGGTGCTTAATGGGCACAAAAAGAAGTTATTCTTTTTTGTGTCAGTTCTCAAAGTGCAGTCTCTCTTCCTTGGGCATTTTGCTAATAAACCCTTCTCTGCTCATCCAAGGAAGTGCCACTGGTTGCATTTCTCAGCCTCACTTCTCAGCACGTTTCCAAAGTGACTTAAATCAGTCCACTTCCCTTTTTTTCTACTTACTGATATTTTGGTGAAGATGTAGATGAACAAGTAGAGAATTGCCAGGAACATCTGAATCCTTTTGCCTCCAAAACGTTTCCTCAGGTACTCTGGCATGGTGGTGACCTATGGAGAGACAGAGCTCAGGGCAGGTGGGACGTGGCCATTCCCAGAGCTGCCAAGGGCTCACCCCTGGAGCTGTGGGGGTGGAGAACACCAGGAGGGCCCTGAGAGCTGCCCTGGGTTGGTATTTGGCTCTCAGCTGCTGACTTGGCACAAGACTCACTATAAACCATGATACAGGAGTCTCCATCAGGAGATGGAGCAATTCTGCTCCCTGCCAGGGGGCACAGGGCAGCCTGACCCCCCAAACCCACCGTGCTGGTCCCGGGGAGCAGCTCTGCCCCCCCTTAGCCTGGACATCAGAGCAGCCCTGGGAGCAGCCCCACAGCTCAACCCCTGGGGCACAACAGGTGGTGCAGGTAACACAGGTGGGGCAAAGAACAGCAGAGGGACACAACACCCCGTACCTACCCCCGATGCGATGTAGATGGGCAGGAACAGCCAGGCCAGCACCAGCACACAGAACATCCCCTGCAAACAGAGGCAAAGGAAGGTCAGAGAAGCTGCTCCAGGCTCTGATCAGGTGGATCAGAGGGACACAGGGACTCATCTCCTGGTGACTTCAGGCTCGGGCAGTGGGATTGGAGTGCCAGAGCTGTGCCCTTGTGTGGGCACTCCTTGGGGTCACCCTGTGCAGCTCAGGGAGGGCTCTGCAGCCCTGCCACACTCACATTCCACTCGTAGGCTGTCGCAGCAATTCCTGAGGCAGCTCCCGACCCCGCCAGGCCGATGAAGTGGCCACTTCCAACATTGCTGGCAAAGAGGGATGCGCCCACCTGGAGGAACACAGCAAGTCACATCTGGTCTGTGCTCGGGCAGAGGTGCCTGTCAGGGTGGCTGCAGCCCAGGGGACAGGCAGGGGGACCACACAGGTACTCACAGGCCACCAGACCATCTGTCCTCCAGCCAGGAAATAGCCTTTGACAGTGCTGCGCTGGGTCTTCCACATGGACTGGGGAGGCAGAGAAGGGGATCAGGGGTTCAGCCATCACTTCAGTGGCTGCTCAGGGCATCACCCAGGGATTTCCCCCATGGGAGACTGAACTGGCATCAGATGGGAGCAAAGGGTTTCCTGAAGGACAGCTGTTGCTGGGAAATCCTGGGGGAGGAGGGATGGGACCAACCACTGCCCTGAGCCACGTTCCATCATTCAGCATCCCAACTGAATGTTTTCTGTCATAAGCAAACTAAATCGCTGCAGATCAGAAAGAAAGGCAGATAATTTTGGACCAGAACTGTGGAATCCACAGATATTCGGCACAGCCAGGAGGAATGCTTGGCATGGCACGTGTGACCCATGGACTCCTCTTCCTCAGACAGATTCATGCAATACCCTGAGAGTCAAACATCACATGGGAAGGGAGCAGCTATTCCTCTCTGCCTCCTGACAGCCAGGCTGTGCTCCTGCTGTTACCAAAGCCAAAGGATGTCCTCCTGCCACAATTATATAGAGACAGTGGTTTTAGTTTATGGAATCTGCTGTCAGGACCCCTGTGGCCAAACACAGGTGATTTATAGGACAGCAATTCCTTCCCGGATGAACAAACACTATTATTAGCAATCCTTTGTGCTCAGACAGCCTCTTCCTCACAAGGGTTCTCAAAGCCTTGGCAAACACAGGGCTGAGCAGCTCTCCAGTGGAGAAGAGAGGGCACTTCCCCAGGCTGAGGTGAGGAGAAGGACCTGTAAACTCTCTCTTTACACTTGTTCAGTGGAATCCAGTGAAGTGCAGCTTGATTCCAGCCAAAGCCAAATCATTTGAGGCCAAGCCAGCCGTATTTTCAGTCTAACAAGGCAGAGAGGAAGCTCTTAACAATGTTTGCTTACCCAGAGCCCAACGGCGAGGACGAAGAGGAAATACAGCACGAGGACAGCGATGTCGATGGGCTCCAGGGTCTGCTGGGGAAACGCGTCCCAGGAGGGGGTCACTGAGGTGGGGGGGATGCTGGTGGGCTCCATGGCTTCTTGGGCAGGCTGGGCACTCCTTGGTCCTGAGGCATAGATCTGTTAAAGAGCAGGTAACATGGTTAGAGCAGGATATGGCAGCCTGGAAAAGTGTTCCTTGAGGAATTCAGGGTTCTTGGCTCTGGCTCCAGCTGCTCATGCCAGAGCTGGGGGCAAGGATCTTGTCTGTGCCATTTGCCTTCAATCAGGACTCCCTGGAGATGCTGCCAGTGGGCAGGGCACTGTGGCTTGGTGGGATTTCTTCTACAGTTTTCTAACTGATGAGAAATAGGTGCACTAGAAAATATGGCAATAGCTGAGATATGTGGAGGAAAGGAGTGGGAAGTGGCAGAGCTGGTGGTGACAGCCTGAGGGTCCCATGGCTGCAGGACTGGCCTCAGGGAGAAGCTGCTGCCAGAGCTGTGCCCATGATGAGCCACTGGGATGTGAAGGCACATGAACTGCTCCAGCAGTGCTGGCATTTTCCTCCTTTGCCATGGCAGGAGCTCGAGCCCCAGGGGCAGATTTCTTCTCCAGAAATGCCTGATGGGAAGATGTGGCACCACTGTGAGACCCTTGGAAGGGCTCCCTGGAACCTCTGGAGCACCCATGGTGCCAGGATGCTGCTCTTTGGCAGGAGGGGCAGATAAAGTGCAGGCAAGGAGGTTGACAGGGTGTTTGAATTGATGCAGTTCCTCTTCATTCCCTCCTCCCTCAGCTCAGCTCGGCCACACTTTAAGAGCAGGACAGGAGGCGAGTGGCAGCCAGGGCCACCTCGGGCAGTCCCTGGGTTGGCAGTGGCTGCAGTCAGTCCCCAGAGAGCCCTCAGTGCCACCCAGAGCAGGTTTGGGATTATTCCTCTTACCCTGCTGAGCCCAGGAGATGGTTCCTCCAAAGAGGAGCAGAGCCAGCACTCCCCAGCCCTGGTGCTGCTTTGCACCAGCTCAGCCCCAGCTCCAGTGCTGGTGTCACCAGGATGGCTGTGCTGGGTCTCTTCTGGTCCCTGTCCCTGTCCTGTGCAGCTGGCTGGGTCCTTAGGCCACTCTTGCACTTGTAAGGGGACACTTATAAGCTCCCTCCTGGCAAAGAGCTGAAGAAGGTGGGGCAAGGGGTGGCCTGCAGCAGCCCGGGGCGCCGGCATGGGCGGTGGGACAAGTGGTCCAACAAGTTGTTCCTCTGCCCGCCCGCCCAGAGAGCAGCACAGCCCGGACCAGGACCAGGACAGCTGCCTGTCCCACAGTCACTTGTGTCACAGCTGCCACCAGCTTCCCCCTTTGCTGGGCTCTGAGCTGCAGCTGAACCTGCCCCCAGCCCATCAGTGGCAACCCTGCCCTGTGTCCCCTCTACACCCCATCCTGCAGCCTGTGCTGTGCCTGCAGCAGAACCCCTGGGCTCATCCATTTACCAAAGGTCAGGCAATAAATAAGGAGTTTTCCAGGGGCAGGTACAGCCCCTCACATTTCCTGCAGCTGAGGGCTGTATCCTGAGCCATCACCAGCCTCCAGCACAGGAGCTGGAGCTGGTAGAGAGCCATGGCCTGGTAGAGAGCTGTGTGCTGGTCAAGAGATGAGATCTGGAGGAGAGCAGCAGTGGCAGCACTAGGCTGGGTCTGGGGACATGCAGCACCTTGGCAGAGCCTTTGCTGTGCCTTATAAACCCCTTAAATCCCACTGAATTCCTTGGGAGCTTCTGCCTGGCAAGGCTGCAGGGCACTGATGACCAGATCAGTGCTATCTTACCTCTTTAAGAGCCAATGTGTCTTGGCTGCTGCCGAGTTTTTACTGGCACGCTTAACCTCTAACTAGGAACAGAAAAACAGGGTTTGGTATGTCAGCCTGGGGAAGCTGCTAAGCCCAGTCCAACACCTCCGACTTTCCCTCTGAAACTGCTGATTCTGGGGCCAGAGAATCACAGAATCACAGAAAGGACCCACAAGGATCATCCAAGTCCATCTCCAGGTTGCAGCAGGGACAGCCAGCGCTCGGTCACACTGGGGATTCAGCCACACAGTTGTGTCTGTCCCTCTGAGAGGTGTGAGGAGCAGGGCAGAGCTCAGCAGGTACCTGTGGTGCATCTCAGTACACACAGAAAGGTGGGATGCTCTCCTGGGGCTGAGCACAGGTGCCTGTGAAACTCCTCCTGCTCTCCCGAGCCAGCCCCGAGACTGCTGCAGGAAACCAGCAGAGGTGGCTGCTCTGATTCCAACCCCGACTCCGCCACGGCCCAGTGGAAATTTTGCCCGTTTTGTGAATTCAGCTCACAGCCCGGTCTCCCCCGGTGCCTGGCACAGGCGGCGGCGCTTTGCTCGCCAGAGATTGTGAGCAAGGAACATCCGTGGCATCGAAATGAAGCGGCTGAAGCTGCCCTTTATCAAGGGTGCCGGGGGGACGCGGCCCACGTGGCTCTCGAGGAACCCGTGGGCACCGCATCGCTCCAAATGCCTCCTCCACGGACTCCTCGGAGCATCCCCAGGTGCAGCCACCTCCTGCAGACACCGCCGAGAGCAGCCCAGCCCCAGCCCCAACCCCACCGCAGCTCCCCGACTCGAGGTAGAAGGCGAAAGGAAACTTACTGTGCTCAGCTGGGTCTTATTCTGCTCCCCGCGCCGGGCACCACCAAGGCTCTGCCAACTGACAGGCAGCTTAAATATTGCCAGAGAATCGGGGTTTGCCAGCAGAGCTGTTAACAGGGTCACAAGGAATGAGAAGGAATATTTATAGTCAAAGTTAAACTAATTGACCGAAGTTACTCTTTTGGTCTCCCGTGGCTCTGGTGAGAAGTGTATTATTTTCACTATCAGGGCTCCCGGGTCAAACTCCACAGAGTGCCATTCTCTTAAGCAATCTGTGCAGCTCCAGAAGGGACACAGAACAATAAAAAATCCGTGCTGATGTCCTCTGGAGCTGACAGCCTGTGGCACAGGGAGGAGCTGACAGCTAGTCCTGTCTCTGTGTTTACGCCTGAGCCTTACAGAGAGCAGGATCCATCTGGGCTGGGATTTGGAACACTTTGCTCAGGCTGTAGGTTAATCCCAGAACTGAGTCCCCCTCTCTGGCACCAGGCTGAGGGTTTGTCTTCAGCATCACCTGTCTGAAAACCCTGATAAACCACTAGGGACAAAACACAAGAGAGTGATGCTGCAGAGGGACCTCACAGCACACTGAGAGACCACGGCAGGGGCAGCTCATAAATCCCTGGCACTGGGGGGCACAGAGCTCTGGGCAGCTCATAAATCCCTGGCACTGGGGGGCACAGAGCTCTGGGCAGCTCATAAATCCCTGGCACTGGGGGGCACAGAGCTCAGGGCAGCTCTATTGAGTAGCCCCTTGCTGGGCAGGTAACCCATAGTCGGGAGGGTGGATGGAGATGGGCACTGTCCTCACACATCCTCATCCATGTCCCAACGGTGGAGCTACCAGATGGAATTTTACTGTAGGTGACCCCATAAGGGATATTTGAACCTGACAGAGGGCAGGGTTAGGTGGGATATTGGGAAGAAATTCCTCCCTGTGAGGGTGGGCAGGCCCTGGCACAGGTTGGGCAGAGAAGCTGTAGCTGCCCCTGGATCCCTGGAAGTGTCCAAGGCCAGATTGGATGGAGCTTGGAGCACCCTGGGCTGGTGGAAGGTGTCCCTGCCCATGGCAGGGGGTGGGACAGGATGGGCTTTAAGGTCCTTCCAACCCAAACCATTCTGGAGTTCAATGATTCCATTAAAACCCCAGTATCTGTATTTTATCTCATTTCCCACTCACAGTTCTGATGAAGATTCAAGGTCTTTGAATCTTGCAATTTGAAATGCTTTAGTTTGATCTGCCACAATTTGGAAATCCCAGGTTTTCCTAAACCACATTAGAACAAAGTGGATCCTCCAGGGCTGCACATACAGCACCAGGTGCCTTGTGCTGCCTCCCAGTCTGTGCCACAACCCCCAGCCCTTCCAGCCTCAAGCTGAGACCTCTGCTTGTCTCTCTGGCATTTTTCACGGCACCTGGAAAATAATTAGAGATTGTGGCCATTCAAATCATTATCCAGATCTTTAGAGGGATGGTTTGTACATGGTTCCACTTTGCCATAGAGGTGCCAGGCTGAATCCCAGCTCTGATCCTGCTTTCACCGTGACTTACCCCAACTTACCATTTCCTCTGAGGTCTTTTTTGCCCCCATTTCTTGCAGGAAAACTTGAAAAACCTTAAATAATCCAATGTTTGGGATATAACCTGGGATTTTCAGGGTCCCTGTTTCCCGGTCTGTGTTGGAGGAGAGTGGAGCAGGAGCAGCCACTGCTGCACTCCCCAGCTGCTGCCCCAGGTTTTATTTCCTTTCCAAGGACAGGCTCTCCTGGGAGGATGATCCTGTGATCAGGACTGACCCAGGAATTCTGCTCAGCCTGTGCTGAGGCTCCAAGGAGAGTGCCCAGCCAGTGTTGGGGCTGGGGAGGAATCACCTCATATCTGCAGTTACCCAAACCCAGGAGAATGGGAGCATGCAGGGAATGATGAGACTGCTCATGTGGGGCACGGAGCAATGGGGGCTCTGGGACATCATTCCTGTGCTGGTTCATGGGCTCAGCTGGGGCACTGGGAGGTGTGACAGCCACACTGGGCAGCTCGGGGTGCTGGGGCTGCAGCAGAGCCAGGTGGGATCGGCCAGGAGGGCTGAGGAACCAGCAGGAGGGGTTTGAGCACTTCAGACAGAATCAAAGGATGGTTCAGGTTGGAAGGGCCCACTGGAGGTCACCTAATCCAACCTCCCTGCTCCCCCCGAGCACGTCACTCAGGACTGTGCAGATGGGAAGGAGATGCACGTGCTCAGCAAGGGATATTTTGGATAACTCTGCAGGGAGCCGTGTTCCAGCCTCTGGGGAGCACCCAGGGATCAAACAGGCTGCTGTAAACCAGTTAAACTACAACCAGGACATCTGATATGGAGGTGGTCCCTATCTGCTGGTAGTGTCAAGGGAGATAAATTGCTCCTGGGACATAAACTCAACAAAGAATTCCTTTTCTGAGGGAAACAATTGGTTAGCTCACATGCTCCCTACATGTTTCCTTCTGAAGGCTGGAGAGAAAAATCCATACTATTTTAAGAATTTTCTGCTCCTGTTGACGACACCAGCCTGGATGCTGTGGCACAGGCAGGTCCTTGGGGCAGTGACTGTCCCCATATCAGCCCCAGCCCAGCCAGGTGAGACCCTGTGTCTCTCTCCTGCACGTGTAAAGTGCCAATATTTACAGGCAGCAGCAGAAGTGCCAGAGGCAGAATTCCTCACCCCATCACAGCAGCAATCCTGGACAGAAGACAGAGGCCCCTAAGTCAGGAGGCAGAAGGCAGTAGCTTTATTTTAGGAATAGCACATAGGCATTGGGTAAAGACTGAACTGTGAATATACAGAGTCCCCTTATCAAATCATATAACCAGAAGTTCTGGTTCTTTGAAAATATTCACATAAAAATACCAAAGGGATTGAAGTTCTATCTATCTCAGAAAGTTACAACATGTAGCAAAATCTATGTACAGCATTTTCTGTCAGAAGAACCCTGGTGGTTTAAACAATGAATGCATTTTAAAAAAAGGAAAAAAAAAAAGAAAAACTCAATGGAATGCAGAGTGCAACATCCAAGAGGGAAAGTGGAGCAGAGGGAGTGTGGCCTTGTCACCACCACTGGGACAGGGACAGGGCTGGACCTCTGGGAACACAAGGCTACACACTACCTGGCACTTAAAGCTGTATAAACGGAGAACACTTGTGAAAATATACTTCACTTTCTACAGCAGGGTTTAAAAAAATCCCAAACCCCAGAGATCTGATGGTCGTAAGGTCTGCCCTAAATAATGCACCGGTTGGTGGTTGTGTCCTTGAGCCGAGGCTGCAGGATGAGCCCTTGCTCTGGCAATGGGTGGGACGAGGGTTCCCTACACTGCACTTTGCTGGGGCACTTCCAGGGCTGGGATGTCAGAGCAGGGCAGGTCTGGAAGGCAACGGGTGCATCTTGCACAGAGTGATGGCTCAAACAGCAACACACTGTGGCTCTGCTGCCAAAGGCTCTCAGGGCACCGTGTCACCCCCAGGGACACACACTGGCCATGGGATGCTGCTCCCCTTCTGTCCTGGGGCACAGCACTGGGAATTCAGTGACAATTACACCTCGGAGAAAGAGGGACATGAGAGATGGGCATGCACTCTTCTGGAGTTCCCTGGGATATTCACCATGAGCAGTGAAGGGACTCAGGACTGCAGCCTGGAGGTGACTGGAGGAGGGCAGGGGATGCATTTCCTGCTGTCTCTGCCGTGCCTTGGAGAGGCACTTGGGGCTGCAGAGGATTCTCACTCATTTTTAGGTTCCCAGGAGTTCTGTGCTTTGCAAGGAGGCACCAAATTGCTCAGGGATTTCTGGCTGTTGGCAGGTTCCAACACATCTCATGCTGATGGTGTTAAACTCTTGAGGAGGTTTCAAGATCCATCAGCCTCTGGCACAGCTTTAAGCAAAGCTGATGGGGGGGATGAAGCTGGGTAGGATTAGACCAGATCCATATTTGGGACCACATGGACATGCTAGAAAGGGTCTGCAAGGTCCTATTGCTTTCCATGACCACTGGCTGGCCCTGGCAGGGGATTTAAAGCCTCCAGGCCACCTCCAGTGATCTCTGCTCACTGTTACAGTCTGTTCAGGTGGAGCTCCAGCCAGTGCTCTGCTCCAAGGCAGATGAGATTGCAGAGGGAGAGGAGAGGAGATCAGCAGGATTGTTTCTCAGGGTCCCAGGGGAGCAGGCGCTGGTGACATCCCTCCTCCTTGTCCCCCAACACCCTGCCTGACCTGCTCTGCCTTCCCAAAATGTGGGGAATGTCCCTTGTTCTGGAAACTCAAGACAGTGGGGTTTTACATGATGGATCCAAAATCCTTGACTCAGTAATCCGCTGGAAAGGGAGGGTGCTAAGAAAGCTGTCACCAAGTGTTCACCTCCATGTCCCTGTGCCCCACCCTCACATCCTCCACTGTCACCTGTGGTGCCTCCTCAGTGCCCACCTGCCCCGTGCCCTCTGCCCGTGGCTCTGCTGGGTGGTAGCAGGTGGCAGCAGCGTATTTACAACCAAACTCGACAGGAGCAAATTGCACTTTGTTGGCAATGAATTGGTGCAGCTCAGTGGCCGAGGCCCCTCACCAGGCGAGGGGAGAGGTCATCCTGGGGCTGCGCTGGCTCTCGCCCACCTGCACGTCACTGAGAGCCCGCTGTGGGGAGAGAGAAAGGGACAGCGTGGGGCACAGAGGAGATTTCAGGGTACCCAGGGTGCCCAGGGAAGCTGTGGATGCCCCAGCCCTGGAAGTGTCCAAGGCCAGGCTGGATGGGGCTTGGAGCAGCCTGGGATAGGGGAAGGGTGTCCCTTTAAGGTCTCTTTCAATCCAGACCATTCTGGGATTCTACAAACCACTGTGTTACCCTCCCTGGAGCTCGTGCTTGGACCAGCAGCCCTCCCTCAGCCTCCCACCCCTGCCAGCCAACTTGTGTGTTAGAAAAATGGCACTTTATTAGTGTTAGAGAAATTGCCCCTTGCAGACACCTAGGTACAGGCGCTCACAAAACCCCATCTATTCCCACTGCTCACACACAAGTAAAACACCTCGCTGACACTTCACAGGGGACCCCTGACTGGCTTTGAAGGGTTCAACTCACCTCAAACTTGCTCATGAATTCTGCAAAAATGCCAAAGAAAGCTTCAGAAGTTGTCATTTTTGAGTCTTCCCCAAAGAAGGACAACACCTTGCTGAATTCTTCCATGGCCTTGTGCTGCAGGTCGTCCAGGGAGCGCATGGCAGGCTGGGCGCTCTCCAGGAAGGACTGAGGGAATTGGCTTAAGGACAAACAGCCCTTCCACGGCCCTGGTATGGATCAGAATCACTTATGAATCTCTTATCAAATGGCTGGCTGCCAGCTCAAGTGGCAGCACAGACCTGCTGCACACCCACGTGCAGGGGTGGTGGCACGTTCAGCTGTCCCTGACAGGGCTTATCTGAGGGACAGACACCCCAGCACATTGCCTGGCCCCGTGGCACTGGGGCTGTGCCACACAGAGGCAGCTGAGCCCGTGGGCACCACAAAATCTGTTTTCCTGCTGGCTGAGAGCGAGAGGAATTTTCCACAAGTGCTGAGGTGGTGCCAGGCACAGCCCTGCTGCTTTCCAAGGAGCCACAAAGGCTCCAAAAGGGCTCTGCTGGAGGGCAATGAGCCACACAGTGATCTGCCCCTCTGACGGAAGGATACGGTCATGACGATGGCAAATCTGTCCTCGGCAGTGGCTGGCATGTTGTGACAGGCCATCTGGATGTCACTGACCGTGGTGTGCAGGTCCTTCAGGTCAGCTGTCAGTGTCCTCTGGTTCACTGCAGGAGGAGACAGGAGTCAGCAGTGCTGGGAGATGTGGGTGGCATTGATTGCCATGGCAAAGCGGGCACAATGAGGGTGGGCCATGGGTCAGGGGGTCGGGCTGTCCGTCTGCAGAGCTCTGCACAACCTGGCCATGCTATCCAGGCAGGGGGGACAACCAGACTGTCCTGGTGGGATCAGAACGTTGCCAGCAGCTGTGGGTGCTCAGACCAAGAGATGCCAAGAATGTCAGAAGGAGCCTGGACCATTCAAGGGAAAGGAAGATGCAGGACTGAGCAGCACAAGGGCAGTGATGGACACACAAGTACCTGGGAGGGGACAGAGGTGACCCAGGATGGCAGGACAAGTGGGGATACAGTGGCAGGAGTTTGGGAGCCTCCACTGACAGAAGTGTCATTTAACAGTCAGGCCAGATACAAACTCCAGCTGGGAAAGTTACAGGTACAGACATTCCTCAAGTGGAAATTCACAGCTCCAGGACTGACTTTAGTCCCAAGGGAATTGCTCACACACAGCAGAGCATGGTGTGCAGTGAGAAACCAGCTCATGCTTTGCAGAGATTCGTAGCATCATTTAAATTCCCAGAATCATGGAATAATTTAGGTTGGAAAAATCCTCTAAGATCATCCAGTCTAACCTGTCCCCTAGCACTGCCAAGATACTAAACCATGTACCCAAATGCCACACTGCCCAGCTTTTAAATCTATCCAGGGATGGGGACCCCCCCACTGCCCTGGACAGCTGTGCCAGGGCTGGACAACCCTTTCTGTTAAGGAATTTTCCCTGATATCCAACCCAAATCTTCCCTGAGGCCATTTCTTCTCCTCCTGTCCCTGTTCCCTGGGAGCAGAGCCCATCTCCCCTCCTGTCAGGACTTGCAGAGCCAGAAGGTCCCCCCTGAGCCTCCTTTTCTCCAGGCTGAGCCCCCCCAGCTCCCTCAGCCCCTCCTGCTGCTCCAGCCCCTTCCCAGATCCATTCCCTTCACCAACACCAGTGGGGGGAGAGCAACTCCAGGATCTGTGTGACTGTTTTCTGCTGCAGCCAAGGGAGCTGTGCAAGCCCCAGTCCATGTGACACAGCTGTGACTGGACTGGGAAGCCCCAGGGGTGCTGTACCCTCTGTCCAGGACCCACTGCAGCAGCAGTGCCACTGGCACCCACACTGGGATGGAGGGAGCAGCAGCTGGGTGGAGCAGAACAGCTCCTGGCACTTCCATCTCCTCTTTGCACTTACAAGGCACCTCTGAACTTGGGAATCACATTTTCGAGTCAGAAAGGAAGTTCAGATCAAAGGACAGAGCCCTGTCTAGGCACTGCCAAGTGTGGCAGTGTGGACGGGTGGCACCTCCCCTGGCACTAAGCTTGTCCCTTCCTAACCTGTCCTTTCACTCAGGACATTCCTCACTTGTTTTGGCTCCCATCCTGTTCATACCAACACTGTGCAGCTCGTGGCTGACCCCAGAGCCAAACCAAACCAAGAGATAGTGCAAGGGGACACGGGGCTGGCAGGTACTTCTCTTCCTTTACCTTTGGCAGCGAGCGGCACCGTCGGAAGGTCCTTGGCAAAGCCCAGGAGCTCTGGGAAGTGTTGGCTAAGGGATTTGGCAAGAATGTGCAGGAAGGTGGATTTCCCATCAACAGTCTTGGTGGTGTTCAGCTGCAGCAGAGCAGAGGCAGTGAGGAGATGCCCCCAGAGGGGCTGGGTGTCCCCACACCCTCGGTGTGTCCCTCCCTCGGGGCTCCCCAGCTCACGTGCGTGGCAGTGCCCAGCCATGCCACTTGGTTAATGGTTAAGTGGCACATTTAATGTTTACACAGCATGCATGCCCAGATCAGTGGTGTGGAGATGCTCCCTCCTGCAGGGCAGGGCTGTCCTCCTGACCCCCATCCCTCAGGATTCCCACTACAACCCACATGGAATGAAAACCTCCTTCTCCCACCCCTGCTGCGGGTTCTGACCACTCAAGGCAGGTTAGATTCGCCAACCCACTGAAGGACCAGACCCCCATAAGGGTCTCTCTGAAGCCCCCCCTCTGGGTCAGTCCAGCCCCAGCCCCAGCCCTGGTTCCCCCTCTGGCAGCTGCTGCACCCAGAGGTGTTTCAGGAGGGCAGCTTGGCTGAACTGGGCACTGGGAGCTCCAGTGTCGGTGCCTCCTGCCTGGAACGAGCCTGGCTTGCCTTACCTCGGTGAGGAAGTTGATTTTAAAGCCTGTTGTTTTGCTGGTCTTGGGCTGCCCGTTGTTCAGGTAGTTTCCCATGGCCAACACAAACTGCAAAGGGAAGGAAGGGCTACTGACCCCCTGCACCCCTATCATCCCATTTCCCTGCTCCTGGCGACTCCTGTGGGATGCTCAGAGCCCACCATGACTGTTACAAGACTGCTCTGACCTCCAGGATCTTAGCCAGCTTCTTGCTGCTTTTCAGCTCTAGAGAGGCCTTGCAGATGCACTCATAGCTGGCTTTGATCTCCTCTGTCTTCTCCTGCAGGGTGGTCTTAAAGTGCAGGCTGCGCAGGCGGATCTTGTACTCAGGCACCGACAGCATCTGGGAGCAGAAGGAGCAGAAAGGGACTGTCCCCATTAGCCACAACCCCTCCTGTACAGTGCCTTTCCTGGCATGGTGACACACTGAGTGGCTGGGCTGGTTTGCTGCCATGGGATGGGGAGTTTCACATCAACATCCACGAGTGGCTTTGCCAATAGAAAGTCAATCAGGTGGTGGTAACTCTTCAGTTCCAAAGCAGTCACCATGGGAGCTGCTGGAACCCTCAGGCATCACTCTGAGCAGTCCCAGTGATCAATGTGCCATCAGCTCCTGTCACCCCACCCCACCCCAGTGTCCTGCTGACAGGGGACACGGCACACACAGCCCCCCGTGCTCCCGGAGCACGTCCCTGCCCGCAGTACCTGCAGCACAAACTGGTCGGGCTCGCTCAGCTTGCCGGGGTTCTCCTTGTAGTTCTGGAAGCGCTGCACCTCCTCCCCGTCCGGGGCGTAGAGCAGCAGCTGCTTGATGTGGGACGGCTCCAGGCGGTCCGTCTCCATCGTCATGAGGATCTGGCGCAGCTCGATGTGTGACAGCTTGAGGTGGGCTATCAGGATGGCTGGGGGCAAGGGAGGAGTGTCACTTGGGAGGGGATGAGGACGGGACCCCTGTCCCAGGCTGGCTGTGCCGGGGACAGAGCGCTTGGCAGGAGGGGATGCTCAGTCTCTCCACCCTGTGAGAGTGGTGGCCTTCTCCATGTGCCCATTGGGAGAGGAAGGGCTTTCTGCTCCCCACAGCCCTGAAGAGGCTGCATAGGGTCCCCAAGAGTCACTCTGGTCCTGCAGACTCCCCCAGGGCACTGCATCGTGTCATGTACATCACCTACACATCAGGGTGGGCTGCTCTGCAAACAACCCCCACTGCCACATTCCCCACAGCCAGGGGATCAGGGCATCAGGGGATCAGGGTCCTGCAGGTCCCACCAAGTACTTCTATCCTCCTTCCTACCAGAAGCACATCCTGGAGAAGCAGAACTGCCCCTTCACTGACCCACTTCACCCTGCAGGGCCATGTACCATCTGCCCCACTCCCTCCCCAGGCCAATGAGTCACATCCCATCTCCAGCCTTTCCCATAAACTTGCCTTCCTCCCCTTAATGGGGCTGAACCCAATCTGGAGGGGCTCTGAGCTGCAGGAAATGTCCATCCCAGCCAAGATGTGCTCATGGGATCATGCCCATAGAACTGTGCTCATGGGACTGTGCTCATGTAGCCTCCTTCCCTTTACCTTTCCAGTTCTCTACATCCCTGGTCCCACCTGTTTTGGGGGTACCTTCCCTGTGCAGTTTACTTACACGTGTTGTAGGCCTTTTTGTGGGACAAAATTTCAACCACGTCTTTCTTTTTAAAGTTTTCAGGCAAGAGAGTTGGCTCTGGAAGAGAAACTGAAAGATTTAATCATGGGTAAGGACAGGCTCAGCCAGCTCCAGTGGGAATCAAACTGTCCTGAAAACAGTGAAACCATGAATGAAAGAGAGAACTGATGCTTTGCACACAGCAGGGGCTCCGGAATCCTTGAATTCTGCGATTCAAAGATCTCCTCAATGGAGGACTCAGTTGGAGCTGAAAAAGGTAAAACGAGAGGTGAAACACACAGAAAATCCCAAACTGCTCCGAAACATTCCCAAAAAGGTGTGCCCTGAGAAGAATCCCATTTCATCCCACCTCCACTGCCAGCTGGGCACCATGTCCCTTGCAGGAGGGCTCAGACATCCCACTGGGATTTTGCCCTGGACCTTCAGCCTGGGCCCCCTCTCTGTGTTTGTGGTAACCAGAAACTCCAGTGAGTGTGATATCCCAGTTGGTGGGGCTGCAGGAGACCCCAGTTTAAGGGCAACTGGGGGGATGCACAGCCAGGGAGCTCCAAACCCCATCCCAGCTCTTGGGGGAAATCAACATATTATATATGTCAAAAGAAAAGTGCTGTTTGTGGTGATTTCTATGGACACAGGAATGTTTCCATGGCTTTTTCAGCATTTTCAGAGTTCTCAAGCACCGGAGCTGCAACTGGTGAAACCCTCCAGTTGAGTTTCACTGCCCAATGGAATGTGGAGAGAAAACAGATCACGGCAGCAAAGATAATTAAGAGAGATAGTGAAACCATCTCCACCTTAATGATCACCAGCCACAAAATCCTGATTATGATCAAAGTCATGCCACGTGTGATGTTATGGACCAGGCATTGCCTCGATGCCCGTTGAGCCCCAGTCCCTCACAAGTCTTCCCAGTTTCTCCCAGCTCCTCAGTCTCTGGCAGGCACCAAGACCTGTTTTGGGGCTCAGACTTACTCGTGGGCTTCTGTGTCCCAAAGTGCAGCTCCAGGTCGAGGTATTTGACCATATCACTCAGCTTGTCGTAATCCGAGTCTTCCCCGAGCTGCAGAAGGAGGAAGAGTCAGGAGCTGTGCTGGCACAGGGCACAGCCCAGCAGTGCCTGCCTGTGCTGGGCACATTCCCTGCCCTCCACACTAAGCCATGTCCCCAGAAGAAACCAGGACAGGGTGGTGGCACTGCCCTGTGACTGGAGCCTTGGCCATGACCTTGCAGATTGACTCAGCTCCTGACACAGCTGAAATCCTACAGGGCATCTCTGCCTTCCCTTGCTGCTTGGGCACAATGCCTTTACTGAAGGATAAAATGGGAATTTCGGGAACTTCAGGAATTTTTTGCTTACAAAAAAAAAAAAATCACCGGGAAAAGCATTTTCCTTTCTGGAGCGCCAGGGAGAGGGATCTGCAAGATTTCAAATGCCTGTTGGGCTGGAAGATGATCCGACAGCTCCCCTCTCACTGCTCAGGGCATGGGAATTACAGCATGTCCTGAGAATCAGCACAGACAGGCTGGGAGTTAAAGCCCAGCGAGGCCAGTTCTCCCTACAGGGACTGAATCCATCTCCAGGCTCCTGCACCACTTCAAGTCCATGGTGCCAAAGGACTGCCACGTCTCGTCTCACCCCTCATCTCTGCTTTCCCCCTTCAGTGCTCTCCCATCACTCTGCTCCAGCCATCTTCATTGTTTCCCACGGATAAAACCTCCCCCGGAGCTGTAGCCAAAACCAGGCATCTCAGAGGCTTTTCAGGGCCCCTCTCCATCCTGGCAATTTAGTCCAAACAATTAAAAGGATGGAAAGATGCACAGCCCTGGCACAGGTAACCACTCCCCAGAGCGCAGCTGGGAGCCCAGCCTGGCCCTGCAGCCGGGCCATACCTGTCCCCAGATGGTCCCTTCCGAGTTCTCCACCTGCTCCCAGCGCAGCCTCTTGACGCTCATGTGGTTGGACTCGGTGCGGCGATGCAGCAGCCCCCGGTGCAGGGGGGGCGCACAGGGCACTGGTGG
>WBMV01001493.1:0-40588 GCA_013396655.1 Campylorhamphus procurvoides
AGGACAAGCACACGGTGCCTTGTGGAAGATGCTCCTTTGCAGTAGCCACAAAAGACCAGGAAAAAAGACAACAGAGATCCCGAGTTCAAAGCAGCGGGAGGAGGGAAGACACCAATATTTTCCTTTGCACTGACCTCGTGGAAGGTGCCCCAGTCTCACAGCCAAAGAAAAGCCAAACCGCCCCAAAATGTTTGAGCATGTGCGTGCTTTACATTAACAATTCACAATTGGCTCTATACATATTTAAATAGGGACATTATTAAGCTTGTGCGTATTCAGACATATGCCCTTAGAAGGGACGCTGGCTCCTCACATTTTCTTTGGTTGTAGTGTTGAACTGAAGATAGCAGAGAGAGAGAAGAAGAATGTGTACATGTTCCCAAGAAAGTGGGTTTCACATCCCTGTGTAGATAAAACACACCATCTTTCCCAAGTGCTATAGGTAAATCTAATCTTAGACAGACTGATGCCCCAGGCAATGATTTTCAGAATGTTTTCTGCCAGCAAAAACAAAAGGGAAAAGGGCAGTAAGCCCTAAGCCAGAGTGCAAGTCACCTGGTGGGAGCTGTACCCCACAAACAGGCTGGATTCAACACAACCAGGGTACTGGTACAGTCCCTGCAGACCTGTTCAGAATCTGTTATTTTCATAAAATACAGTCCTATCCTCCCCTATGCCTTCACATTCTCATTTTTAGAGCAACAGGATCCTTGCTGTTCAACAGAAGCAGCTAGTTGTGAAGTTTGATGTGTATTTACACAGGAAAAGAGTGACAAACCTCTGGTGCTGCTTATTTCCCTACTCAGTCTCTGCTCTCCTTTGCCTAATTTGGAGCCATGTCTTTCCTGTTTCATTTGCGTTTTTTTTCCACCCTCCTTCCCTTTTCAAATCTTGACTTTAGTCTCCCACCTAATTTTCTTTCCCCAGCTGTTATTCCCTGTCTCCTGGTCTCTCCACCTGCCTCCCTTCCCTCTCCTCCTTCCTAAACAGTACTCGGTGCCTCCATCCCTCTACTCCTCAAGGGGAGTTTACTTCAGTCCTGTTGTGCATGAGTACCTGTGTCCAGTGGTAGGAGTTTTGCCCTGTCACCATACTGATCCATACTAGAAGGCTGAAGTCAGAAGATGAAGCCTTTTGTCAGGATTTCTATAGAACATTTGTGCCTGGGGAGCCCCGTGTAGGGTACTGCCTTCCACCTGTACCTTGCTTTTAGACTTTCTTGAACAGTAGCTGGTGGAACACTTGCTTCCATCATCACAAGTATGATTGTGCTTCAGGCGAGGAACTAGGGGGGATAGTACTCTTCATGTAGGTTTCCTAATTTTCAGGGTTCCCACTTGCCTCTGAGAACAGATTTGGTGAATGTCAGACTTTGCTGGAGCCATACTGCTGCTCTAGAGAACGCCTGTGTGTTCAAATTGGGGTTTGGAGGGGGCACAGAAGGACTGCACTGAACCAAGGGGCAGTGAAAGATCAATTCAATATAACATGCTTGAGCAGTTCCTTCATGGGATTGTTCTCAAAAAATAGTGATCAGACATCTTACAGCTCTGTTCTGATGACTGATCTCCTGTGAGTAGGACTCTGATGGTCATAACATCTCACCAGAGGTTTGGGGGGAACAGATGTGGGCTTGGGGAGATGCCACTGATGCAGAATCTGGGGCCAGCATGCTCTGAAACTCAGAAACATTAGCTACAGACACTTGCTACAGCAGAGAGGGTTTCTGGCAACAAATTGGCACTGTGCTGGAGAAGAAGCAGTGCAGACCCTGAGCTGAAGGGGAGGAAGTTAAAGGAGATGAGATCTCTGTGGGTTTGCAGTAACCGATGTCTGACAGGAAGACCAAATTCATGCCAGCATAAAGGAAAGGAGAAAAAGGACAGCAGTTAAAAATCCATATTGGTCACTCAGTAACTAAAGAGTTGTCTGACTTCAGCGGAAGAAGAATGTATTAGCTGCAAGAAGAAAAATAAAATATTTCTGTAAATAAAACTATCCCTGAAACTGAAGTTTTGCTTCTCTACTAATGCTAGACCTTTAAGACTGTAAACATCACCTTGTCCTCCCTGCAAATCTCTGCTGTTTATGAAATTTTACAAGTTCCATGGTTATTGATTCAAATGTTAATAGTTTGTACTCAGCAAAATACCATACAAATGGATTCATCACAAACCAACTTTCTGTAATAAGAACCTTCACTGCAGCTGGAAGTGAGGAGGTGACTGTCCTCAGTGGTGCAGCAAGATGAGGGGACATGGAAAAGGATTGGCAGATTTCTTAGCACTGGTTGCAGAAAGTGGATCAAGGAGACAGCTCCAGGTAGTCATCCACTGCCAGAAGCAACTTCTTGGACAAGCGTAATGTTTCCTTCATCTCCATTTTCGTCTTGCTCAGTCCCACTCTCCTCCATAGGCAGAGGTCACAAAATTTCCACAGCCACCTGCTCTCACCACAGTGTGTTTGTCCACTGGTATGTCCCAGAAATTCCTCTTTCCACTAACTGTTTCTCTCCAGACCCCTTCCCTTCCCTNCCTTCCCTCTTCCCAACTTCTGAATTTTCCAGATTACACTGCTGTCTTCAGCCTAGCACCTTGTTTTCCCCTCTCCTTGTCCATATTCCAGTGCAGCAGGGAGTAATTCCTGCCTTACACCTCTTTTCTTTCTTCACTTCTGGTGCGTTCACTATTCCTATTGCTGAAGCTCACAAATGCTGTTCAGCTTTTTCCACACACCAAGATGACTGGTAAATCCTGTTTGTCTCTCTCTCCTACATTATACTTTTTCTCTTCTATCTTTGCCAGGGAAGAACTGTATTTTGATTATAAAGGTGGTGCTGATTTAGATAATACTCTCTCTTGTTAGAGAGGAAGACCAAGCAAAGGAGGGGAATCAAAGTTCCTGATTAAGCCTGATCTAATGCACCTGGTGAAATTTTGGAAATTCTTTGGTACCTCTTCAGAGTCCTGCTCACATTCTTTGTGATTAGTAGAAAATTATGTGAAGTTTTTGCACGGATATCACCATCAAGAAAGTAAGCTGGCAGCACATTTCAATGAGCAGTTGTTGTGCTGATATTTAAGAAGCTAAGTCATAAAATTATCGCTATAGCCATGGAGGCTCATTTTTCTCACCTAGAACAATTTAGAAATCATAGAATCGTAGAACATCCTGAGTTGGAAGGGACCCACAAGGATCATTGAATTCAACTTCTAGAAAGGTGAGTGTAACAAAAAGAGCTTGGTGGCATTTTCTTGGTGGCTATCAGAGATTTGGGGCTGTTTCTTCCCTGAAGCTGTTATTCATTAGGGACTTGACGCTGGTCTGTCTGCTTTTCAGCAGCAAACGAGTCAAACAGCTGCTTGGATGCATTTAGTTACCTCTGACATGCCTTTGGTAAAAAGGCAGGGAGACAGCACAGTGTAGTCGTGGTGGAACTAATGAGCTAAAAGTGGAAGGCAGAAGGAGACAACAGCAGGTGGCTTTAGCAGGCGGGAAAATGAAGGTTTATATTTCCACATGCCACAGAGGATGATTTTAGGTATTCGGGTAGGTATTCAAGTGGAAATCCTCTCTGCCGCTCACCAGGCTCAGTGAGAGATGATCAGAGATGCTACTCCTAGACCCTGGTTACCTTCCCATATCCATTTCACCAGTCCTGATATGGTAGATGGGTGGTGAAGCGCAGAACTGGATACATCGACAGCTGCTCTTCATTCAACCAGAGATGATAGCAACCCTCTCCCTCAAATTTGCTAAGCTTCCCTGTGCAGTGTTCTGTGACAGAAGCATCACCAGGATTTATCTTTCCCTCCAGAATTTGTAGAAGGGAGTGAGTTTCAGCTTTGGGACAGGGACTTTGCCAAATACAGTCACCACTTATCACGTGCAGCCTCTGGATGATACACTGGGGCGATTCACAAGCTCATGCTGACAGGGAGTGCAGCTCCTCCCTTGGCACCATGTGCCTGAACAAGCTGGGCGGGCAGGGGAGGCGAAAGTCAGATGCTCCTCCTGCATGAAACAGGGATCACTGCGACACACACAACAGATGCTGGAGGGTTGCACCTGTAGATCTGTCCCAGGCAAGCAGGAAGCCCATCAATGCAGGAGGCAAGAGTTATCTGCAGCACTTCCAGGGACATTTTTCTTGAGCTCTCTCCCTCTGTGTGCTTAATAGGACAACTGGAGAAGGGGTAAGAAACCAGAAGGTGTTGCAGGAAAAATTCACCCAGATCAATGCCCAAAAGGGTGCAAGCTCTTAGAGAAGCTGAAGAGATTTTTTACAGTGTTTTGGTGATAAGCATAATGTTCTTGTCCATCAAACACCTTAGTAACTTTGTCGTCATAAGCCATCCCAGTTGCACCTCTGGAACCAGACTGTTCCTGTAAGAGTGTGTAGGCTAAAGGGCAACTCTCACTCAAGTCACCTTCAAACAAGAAGTATGTTTCCAAACCTGTGGAGGTAGCAATGGCCCCTTCACAGTGCTCAAACAACAGGAAGAACACTTCCAAGACACTTCTCCACTTCTTCATCCTTCTGCCAAAATATTAACATAGGGAATGGATTTATTCATGGAAAAATGCATATCTTACCTTACAAAGAGGATA
The DNA here is from genome assembly GCA_013396655.1 of Campylorhamphus procurvoides. Taxonomy (NCBI): domain Eukaryota; kingdom Metazoa; phylum Chordata; class Aves; order Passeriformes; family Dendrocolaptidae; genus Campylorhamphus; species Campylorhamphus procurvoides. The sequence goes on from WBMV01001493.1 coordinate 4,612, forward strand.
TCTTAAATGCTTGGAGTGTTAGTGGTTTTGCTTACCATCACATAACCAGTAGCTGAACTGGGTGGAGAAGCCATGAAGCTAACCAGTGTCCCAACTCAGGAAACAGTGCAGAGCTGAGAATTCATCAGACTCACTCTGCTTTATCCTCTGCTAACCCAGCCCAGCTCGTCCTCAGGGTAACACAGACCATCTGTGTGGAGACACAGTGACACTGTCTCAAAGGTGATATTTGCTAATTTGGGCTGCTTATTTAAAGGGTAATACCTATGACACCTTGGGAGCTTGCTGTTTAAAAATAGGATTTGGTGGGGGTTTTTTTCAGGACAGGGAAGAGAAAGGAAGACGAGTCTTTAAGAGTGATTACTCCTGGCCATGTGGACTCGGAACCAAACGTTGTCATTCAGAGGGTTACTACACTTCATATAAATAAAAAACTGTCTGTCTGTTTAGGATGCCTGAACCTTACCTGCTTTATTTCAAAATAAGAGTATAAATAAACACTACACTCTGTTTTGCCACACTTCCCAGTCTATTGCTTTAGTGAACCAGAGGAAGCTGCAGTTTTCTCCAGGAGTGGTGAAATCAAATCATTTTGCTCTCATCCTCACCCCTCCCACTCTTTCTCCTCCTCCTTTCTCTTTGTATCACCTCTCTTTTAGCAAACAACTGTCACAGGAGTTTACAGAGTCTGCACCTATTCCAAGATAAAGGGAGTTGTCATTAACATTTCCTTAGAAAACAGTTATTACCACAAGTTCTGGTCAAGAAAAAGACAAAGATGCATTTTAAAAGATCAGAGAGGCTGGATCCAAGCTGGAGCAGAGTTTGATCCTACTCAGGCAGGCAAAAGCTGTGGTCTTGTCCCTCAGTGACACATGATGTGCTGGGCAGTAACTCAAGTAACAGCTTTGCTCCCCCACTCACTTTTTCTGTGTCCTGCCTGGAAAGATGAGGGCAATTGTTACAGACTATCAGTGGGTTTCTGAATGCAGGGTAGGGGAAAGGAACCCCTGTTTTTCTCCTCATGTTACAGTGGAGCAATAAAAAAAAGAAAGTTTTTGAGTGTTCTCCATGACTGGCTGAAGATCTGCCTCCTCCAGATTTCTGTGGTGCCCCTCTCAATAAACAAACTCCTTTTCTCGCAGTGACTTTTTTTCCCTCCTATGCTCCAAAGTTGATATTAAAGCTCTCCATCTCCTCAAAGGTACATGAGGACCCATTTCTGCATGGGAATCCCCATGTGCTGAGGTAGGTTATCACAAAACCATAAGCTCATTTGCTTACTTCTCCACTGGGTCTGGGATCAGGATACCTTGTAGAGGGATATACCTATGGTTAGAAAAAAAAAAAAGGTTTGCTTTTGGATAGGTTTTAGCCTGCCCGTTTTGCAGCAAACTTTAGCAAAGTTTTCCTTTAACTTGTTCTTCCACACTTCACCTGCTGTGGATCCTCCAGTCCTATTATCAACTTAATTCTCATAATTTTTGCTTACTTACTCCTCCTATGCATTTGAGAAGTCTTGCCCCCTTTCTCATTTCCTACACAGCTTACAATATCCCAGAAAGGGACACTAGTGGCCACAGCATGGACCATAACAAGTTAGAAATGTACTATGACCACACTGAAAAAATACTTTGAAGAATCTAAAGGAGGAAATAATTAAGAATATGCCCATTATGAGGAATTAATTTAAAAACCAGGCATATCCTTCATAGGTCTAGCAATTTCCTTGCCCCCATTAGTTAATTAAATGGATTAATTATATTCTTAGTCAAAGGAGACCTGTAACAGTCACAAAGAGAAAGACAAAGAGGTAGGGAGATGCTACCTTTGTACCCCTTGCTGTGCTGTTCCAACAGGTGTTGAAGATTTCCTCTCTGTGAGTAGCTGAAAACCCACTATTCCCCAGAGTTGTTTCTTTTTGCCATTTGGGAACTTAGGTAGAATGATTTCATCCAAAGTTTTCCCAGTTTGAAATTTTGATACATTCTAGCTGGGTATCAGCCTTCTGGTTTCACTCTTCTTGTCTCTCCCCTCAGGATTTCATGTGTCCTCTCTGAACAGGGTTTAACCTGGTTGTGTCACCACAACAGGGTGTAGTGAAAACCTCTGTTTTTCTGCTTTTAGAGATAGCTGAGATGCACACAGGCACGGAGAGCCAATAGCATTGTCTTTACCCCTTGCTCATCTCAAGGTACACATGACAGATGCCAAACTATCACTTTGTGTTTCACTCGGACACAGCCCAGAGGGAAGTACCAGGTGTGGGGTCCAATCCCCCATGCCAGCTGACCACTGTGCAAGCTTGCCAGGAGAGAGTGCTGTGCTGTAGAATGGCTGTGCCTCAGATGAATGTTCCACTGGGTCTTCCTCACAGGTGCAAGACAGAAATATATTTCTCAAACTGAAAAGAAAAAGTTGCAGGCATGGCATGGCATGGCATGGCAGGCATGAACAGGTGGAGTATGGCAAGACAGGGTTTAAGCACAGAGGGAAGAGGACTGGCTGGCAGAAGCAGACACAGAATCTGAGGTGGCTCTTTCTCTGTCCTCCCTTGTCAGAAGTGGGTACCAGGGACCCTCACAAGGGGAAAGTTAATTTTTTTATTCATTCGTCTCTGGAGTCCTCTGGTCATTTAAAAAGAAATTAAAATCTAGAGCACAAGTAGCACCTTTTTTCCACAGGACTCAAACAACAGACTGGCCACAATTCAAGCTTTCTAAACACTTCTGTTCCCCACAGCCCAAACATGGGAAGTTACTTCCAGCCCTACCTGCCCAGACAACCACTGGAGCAGCTGGGCTTGCAGAACAAAAACCTTGGGAGCTGCCCCAGAGCAGGCAATGGAGCTGCTGAATCTCTGGCTTGACCCACAGCTTCATTTTTCACTCCTCCTTCCCCTGTGAGTGGCAGCACAGAGGAGCAAGGATCCCTGATGTGCTCTCTGCTGGTAACACTTGATGTTCAGCTGCATGAGGTCTTCAGGCTTAGAAATCCTCAAACCCTGGTTTTGGCTGAGGGAGCAGAGAAATGGGAGAATGTTTTGTCTTTCCTAGGGTTTCAGGTAGGTAGAGAAGCTTCCAGGTCCTGCCTGCAGCAGCCCCTCAGCTTTCCAGGCAGGGAACAACGGCAGCCCAGGGACCCTTGGCTGACAGCGAGCAGCTGTGCTGTAGGGTTGTTGGTGAGCCTAAACCACTTGGGTGCTACGGGTGGGAGGTTTAGACTGTATGATCAGCCTCTGGGCTGGACTCTACAACTGCTTTTTGATTAACCCTGGTATAACCACTGTCTTGAATGACTCTGATTATGTAGTTAAGATCTCAGGTTTTTTTGGCTTTGGAGACCTAAATTAACTGTATGGTACAATCAAAGATGCACTAAACCCTAGAAGTTTAAGGGAATACTAAAACATGGATTCTGTAATATTTTTAAAAAGTCTTGGTGTTTGAACTTACATTTCCAGTTACTCTGCAATGTGCAGCTTGCGGGCACTGCAAGTGCTCAGCAAGGAGGGACCAGCCCCATGGGCGCTGGGCTGGGGACGTTGTGGGTGAGGTGGGATAAGCATGGGCTGAGACATGGGGCTCAATCCCTTCCTCAAACTCAAGCAAGCTGTCTGTTCCTTTATCATCTGAATCCACATCAGAAAGAAACCGCTTGTTTTTTTAGTTCAGGAACTGGAGTCTCTGAAAACACATCCTTTCCTGCAGCATCTGCTTGGAACCAGATAGACCAGTCCTTAAGGCTACCCTTGGGCACATGTGGCCACTCTTACATGTTCTGCATCTGTTGATATTAGTTTAGACTTTCTAAACTTATTTTTAGGATGCATAAAGTTGTTTAATGGTCTTTCACATATCATTTTGCAAATCACCCACTGCCTTTCAAAGCCAGAACACACCAAATAAAAAAAATGTTGGAAGAAGAGTATTAATTAACCTCATCTTCATACACGGAAAACTGAGATTAAGTAGTCTTTCCAATCTTGCCCATGCACCCATCCAGATCTCCTACAGTCTCACCACGTCATGGGACTCTATCCCAGCATGAACCTTCCTTTACAGGGAATATTTTCAGTTATATCAATATTTAGTGCAGTTGTCTTTTTACACTTTGAAGATCTATTGTTCTTGACTCCTTCCTATGAAATTCACAGATGAGTTGCTGCACATATTCCCTTCTAGCATCTAGTAGATGGAAATTAAGAACACTGTGTATAAGGCTGTCTAGAACTCTAGACTTTGAAAGAATATTTCATTTTAAAACAAGAAAAAACCTACACTTCACATTCCACTGTGCATGTGAACCCAGCACCAGATTTTAGGGTTTTTTTAGTGAAGCTTTCCCTCGTGCTAGCTTTTCCCTCAAGTGCTAGCAGTGAGTGTGATGGCATCAAACACTCCCTGTCAGAGCCAGCTGCATTGGAGGGAGGGTCAGGGCCACCCCAGCCACACAGCGACAGCTGTGGTTACTTGTGCTCCTGTCACTGCTCAAGCAGAAGATTTGGCATCAGCCACTCTAATTATTAGTTATATTCATTGTAAACATATGAAGAACACCTGGACACAAGAAAGAAGCTAGTCCTCAGCTTGGCAAATAACCCTGCCTTACCTGCTCTAAAGGGGCAGGAGGCCTGCTAGATATTCCTTTGGACATGGTCCACAAGAATGAAGCTGGCATCTTCCCTGCTCAGATGTCCGCTGATACATGAAGAGGAAAGGCTTTGGAATGTGAAATGCAGGTTAGGACTTGTTGTCTCTGCTTTTTCCCCCTCTCTGTCAAGGTGAACAGAGCATTGAGTGCACTGTTGAGAGCACCTCACCATGCAGTGGGGGGAGAAGAGAGCCAGTGAGAGCCAGACTGTCTGAGCAGCAACCCCATACCTGGCTGGGGGCAGCAGCTGGGGAAGTTAGTGTTCAGCTAAAGGGAAGCTTGACTGCCTGTAATTAACCTTCCTCTAAAGTGAATTAATTGCTCTGAAAAAGAAAAACGGCTGGAGATGATCATGCCTCTTGGAACTATATTAATTATTCTGTCAGACTGAAGTTGTATTTGATGCGGTGTTAAAATCTTGGGGATTCAGGATTGTTTTTTGTTGGTGATGTTTTTCCTGTTTGAGGTTAGGGGTTTTTTTGGGGAATGATTGTTTTGGTTTGTTTGTTTGCTTGCTGGTTTGGTTTTTCTTGTTTGTTTTTTTTGGTGTCTTTTTTTTTNACCAGCTCCTAAGCATTTACCACACAAAACTGTTAAAGCCACAACCTAGAAACCCAAATTGGCAGCTCCTTACAAAAGAGAGAATCCTCACCCAGGCAGAAGTCCGATGTAAAGTAACTGTGGAATTTGGCATCTGGGATTTTTCAGTGTGAAACAGATCACCTTTTTGTTCCTTAGGTGTTGGTCCTGCCAAATCCTGCACTGAATCCAGTAGTTTGAAGAAAGAGAAAACTGACATCTAGAGCAAGTTGTAGAAAAGAAATAGGAGCACTAGGAAAGCATGTTAGACTGTGAAAGGTGAGAAGCAGCAGACAGCAGCTGCTGACAAAGTCTTCCATTCTGGTGCCATCCTGCCACAGTTCAAATCACACCAAAATATCCTAGCAGTGAACATGAGAGTCATCAGGCAGATGAATGTTTTCTGACAAAAGTATTTTGCGTTTGTTGTGAGATTAGATACTACACAATATTTGTAAAGATCTGTGTTGTTAGTGTAGTGAAATCATGTGTCATCAACAGTGATTTAGTAATCAATGCTCAGTGGTTCCCCTCTCCTACACTGCTGTGGGTGTTAGGTGTCTGCTTCCACAGAACCTGTAGAAGACAGCAGAGTCACGACAAATTATTAAACCCCAGCAATATAGAGAGTAAAAACAGTGGCTGCCTTTAGCCGTCTACCAGGTTCTCTTTATCCCCATGAATTTTAGAGGGTTTCTACCATGAGACAGAGAAGGCCAGTTTACAGCTATTGAGGCAGGGCTGCAAATATGTATCTCTCTTATAACCGTTCATCCACAAACTGAACTGGCAGAAGACTGGCCAACTATCACCATGTTGAGAACAGGAAGAAAAATAGAGTAGTGAATAAGAGTGGTCCAAACAGCCCATGGTTTCTCCATCTAAAGAGTTGCAAGACCAGATTTCACACAGAACTGATCCATTGTTCTACTCCAAGTAGTTTATATTAGTTTATATGTGGGTAGTTTAGAGATTTTTTATTATTATTGCTATTGGTTTTATTTATTTAAAGCAAATATAAAAGTCTATGGGAGCTCCTGTGATACACCTGCATGCAACTCAAGGAGTTCTCTGTCAGTACTTTCATTTGAGGTAAATCTTGAAAGACAAAGGTGCTGAAGCATCTTGGAAGATTACCTTGTGCCTGTGCTGCTTACCACTGCTGCTACAATCCATGAATTATGGGGCTAAGTCAGCACAAGGAAATTAAGCCTGGAAGCTTTGGCAGATCATAGATTACTGAATTTGAGACGCAGTGCGGAGAGCATGCATCCTGGTCCTAACCCAGTAATGGGAGGAGAGCAAGGAATCTCAGAATCTCAGGTTGGACTGGTGGACCAATTGCATCAGTATTGGTTCTTCATGACCACAGTTCATCACTCTTGATCCCTAATGTATCAGACACCTCCAGAACTGGAAAGCTCAAACAAACATCAAAGAAATATTAGAAAAAAGGGGGATGTCAGAGAAATAACTGGTTACACAGGAAGCACCACTAGCCTTTTGTACAATGGGAAAATTATCGCTGCTTATTCTTTAAGAACTGACTTAGAGAAAGGTTTGCAAACCTTTGTTAACAAAGATCTTCTTTCATGTTTTGCCAAACATATGTAGCTATTTGAATGTGAAAGAGATCTGCTATTAGATATCAAAAATGTAGCCTCAGTTGCTACCACAAAGGTTAAGAAATCATTCTGTGTAAGGTGGTCTCTTACTTTCTCAGGAAATTCAGCGACAGATCCGCTGAAGTGGCTCATAGCCTTTCCAAGACCACTAGTTTATCTGCCAGTTTTAATGAATGGTTCAACTTGTGTATCTAAAACAGTAGAAGGAAAAAGTATTAAGGCTTATTTGTTCTAGTTTAATAACAAGTTTAACTCAAACTGAGGAAGTGTGATGTTAGTGTTTTTTGTACCATCTGGACATACTGACCTATGTTAAAGAAATTGCTTGCTACCTTAACCTGATCAAAGCGTTATGTTTAAAAGCACAGCTGTATGAAATACAGAAAACCCTTCCTCTGCTGAACCTGCCAGTTCCTACGTGTCCCTATATAGAGGCAATCCTACCTGAAATATTTTATGCAGAAGTCAAATATAAGTAATGCAAGGAAGTATGTCTACAGGTACTGCAAGTGGGGTGGCTCAAGTTTGCATTTCATGTTGTCCTTTATGCTGCCTGTTTAAAAGGCAAGGGCAATGACTTTGAACATGAAGGAAATTCATTCACATCATCTGTCCGACCAAAAAAAAAATTGCTTTTTTAGGAAGCAATAGGAAATGTTTATTCCAGTTTGTTTTCCTTCTCTGGTTATTCACATTAGTTCTTAGAGGACTGCATCAGCAAAGCAGTGTTGGCTGATAGTAAAGAGTGACAATAGTGCAAGCCTGCCTAAACTGTTGTTACTTCGTGAAGCCATGCAGCAGAAGGTGCTTTTTTCAAAAGGCATTCTCCAGCTGTCTGGGCCACACCACTTTCACCTCATGCAGCACCAGAGTCAAATGCTTTGCCAAGTACTGCAATACCAAAGGCTTAAAGTCATTACAGATTTGAAGTGCAATGATATAGGACAAATGACAAAGTGGCAGCCTTAATAAACTTCACCTTATGGACATCATCTTTATACAAATACACACACTTGGAAGTTACCCTGACCCCACATGTAAACCAGTATGTCTCTTAACTGTTGTCATCGGGTGCAAATTTTCCATTACATAGTCTCAGACTAGCCTGTGTAGCAGCTGTTGTGAATTTCTTGTGGTCACTTCTTCGAAGCTTTTGGGAATGCAGTATGTTTAAGAGCAAGTATTATCTTGCATTCTATAGCCTATACCTAGAACAGAGGCTATTCATAAACCTAGATAGATAAAAGTCAGGTTAGTTGAAAGTCAGTATTTAAACATTCCCTGCAGTTCATTGTGAACTTCAGCTTCTTGTGTACTGCCATAGGGTAAAATGATGTTATTTTACTTGGGCTAACTTGTTTTTACTTTGTTGCAAAACTGTAGTATTTGATCAGAGTTCTGACTATACTTGTGATTAATCTAAAACCAAACAAACTATGTATCTGTTTCAGTAACTGTCTTTACAGATACAGTGTCAGAATTACCCGGGCTAATTAATTTCATAAACAGAATCTGGAGCTTAAAGAAACACTGTTCCTAAATCCATTCCCAGCAAAGCATTGATGAGGCTGCCATTCCTGGGGAAAACGCAAGCCACAGAAGTTAAAAGAACATGCTAACACAGAGACCTCTGCTCAACTGATCTCAGTTAAAAAAACCCCAACCAACCAACCAAAATCCCACCCACAAATGAGGAAACAGCTGCAAATTACCCTTTCCATTTTCCATTTTAGGATTGTCAGTTTTAGAGCTGACCAATTAAATCTAACAATTACTCATGCATTTCAGACATATACGAGTATGCCCAATACTGTATGAATTCCCATTTTCACATGTTCTTGAAATGAACTGCATCATATCACCGAATGTGATGCACAAAATACACTGCACAATACAGTGCTGTTACTTCATATGGGCTTGTGATAAGTAGGATGTTTAGGCCAATAGATCTATTGGAAGAAACTGTCTTAAGCGAAGGATTGAAACACTGCTTTAGCTTTCAGTTGCTGAATGGTTCCCTAGCTGACTAATGCAACTTCTCAAGCTTTGACAATTACAGGCCACAAACACCATAACCTGCAATAAGTAGCCACCTCTCTCTCTCACTTTACCTATTGTCCTAATTCCTGGAGGCTCCTTCAACCTGCCCTGCAGCTATTTCCCATGCTTTTGCATCCAGTTGCCTCGCTATTTCTGCACACTACTCCCCGTCATTTTCACAGGATCATTGGAGAAAAGCTCTAAGATCACAAAGTCCAACCTTTGACCAATAACCAACCACCTTATCAGCTAGACCATAGCACTAAGCGCCACTTCCAGTCGTTTTTTAAGCATTTCCATGGATGGTGACTTCACCACCATCCTGGGCAGTCCTTTCCAGTGTTCAACCCTATCCATTAAGAAATTTCTCCTCAAGTGCAGCCTGAACCTCCCCTGGTGCAGTTTGAAGTTACGCCCTCTTGCCTGAGCACTTGTCACCTGGGAGAAAAGGCTGATCTCTGCCTCGCTACACCCTCCTTTTGGGTGGTTGTAGAGTGATAAAGTCTCCCCTGAGCCTCCTCTTCTCTAGGCTGAACATCCACAGCTTTCTCAGTCACTCCGTATAGGAATTGCACTCCAGGCCCTTCACCAGCTTCATTGCCCTTCTCTGAACTCACTCCAGCACCTCAAAGTCTTTCTTGTCATGAGGGGCCCAAACCTGAACACAGGATTTAAGGTGTGGCTTCACCAGTGCTGAGTACAGAGGGACAATCATTGCCCCGATCCTGTTGGCCACACTATCCTTGATCCAAGTCATGATATCATTGGCCTTCTACGTTACCTGGCCACACTTCTGGCTCATATTCAGCCAGCTGTTGACCAGAACCACCACATACTTTTCCTCTGGGCAGCTTTCCAGATGTTCTTCCCCAAGCCTGTAACACTATGTGGGGTTGCTGTAGCCCAAGTGCAGGACCCAGGCTTTGGCCTTGTTGAATACCGTACAATTGACCTCAGCCTATTGATCCAGTCGGTTCAGATCCCTCTGCAGAGGCTACCCACCACTCCTGCAGATCAACACTACCACCCAACTTCATGTCATCTGCAAACTGACTGAGGGTGCACTCAATCCCCCCATCCACAAAGGTACTGAACAGGACTGTCTCCAACACTGAGCCCTGGGGAACACCACTAGCAATCAGACACCATGTGCATGTGGTACCATTCACCACCACTCTCTGGGCCTGGCCATCCAGCTGTATTTTTTACCCAGTGAAGAATGTATCTGTCCAAGCCATGGGCTGCCTGCTTTTCCAGAAGAATGCCACAAGAGACAGTATCAAAGGCTTTGCTGGAGTCCAGGTGAACTACATCCACAGCCTTTCCTCCCTCATACACTAGGCAGGTTATCCGGTCTTAAAAACTCAGGTTGGTCAGGCAGGATCTGCCTTTCCTAAACCTATGCCGGCTGGGCCTAATCTCTTGGTTGTCCTGTATGTGCGACTGCACTGAAAGATGATCTGTTCCATAACTGCTCAGACACCAAGGTCAGGCCAACGGACCTGTAGTTCCCTGAATCCTCCTTCCAGCTGTTCTTGTGGATGGGTGTCGCATTGGCTAAACACGTTTTGAAAGAACAAAACCAAATTGAAATATATTAACAGTTCTCCATCCTAAGACATGGGCAGTGTGGGTTTTAGAGAAACAATTTAACATTTCCTAATTTGTCTGGATCACCAAGAAATACCAGTAAAATCATCAGAGTTGGAAAATTTTTAAGAGTTTTCAAATGCAATTTATGGATAAAACCTTATGAATCAAAGGTATGAGCAATAACCAGTAAGTTAGAACTTGTCACCAATTTCTTTTAAAATAGTTAGATGTGTGCTAGTGTTTCTTTTAATTACTTAGTAATATTTCCTGGCATTCACACTTCTGCAATAGCAAAATACTTAACACAAGTCTTTTGGGGCATTCCCTGATAATAGGGCTGAAATTCTGCTGTGAGGGCTTTGTGGTCCTATTCCTTTTGCTGGGCTAACATCGAAATTCAACCAGTCACTTGCCAAAAATCTAAACAAAGTCAACAGTGCTTCTCTCCTTCAAACATTTTGCAACTTCAGCAACTGACAAGGATGGCACAAGAGAAAGCTGGATTACACACTCTGCTTAACCATTCCACATAACCACATACTCTCAGGGAAGACAAGGCTCTTGTGATGACAGATAAATGTTGACTTTTTATCCACACAGCAATATCAAACCTTTTTTAAACTGTATTCCAAGGTGACACAGAATGCAGAATAAAAGACAAGAAACCATGTATCAGTGGACTTAACTTTTATTGAGGGGGAAAAAAGATTTACATGTAGTTGTAGGTTTTTTCCATCCATACTTTCAAAACTCCAAAAAGGACCGGAAACAAAACTTGCTCAACCATAATTGCAATACCAAGAAGTTGGTGACTTTTCTCTTAATGAACAGCAAATTATACAACTAATTGCTATGTTCAATAAATAATTTTTCTCCTGCACCAATTAAGGGGAAATATCCAACCAAGTACAGTGAAAACCCCAGGGTTTTAACAGTTTTAACTTCAAATGTTATCCACTGTGTAGCAATCCAGAAACTTTTTTCTATAAAACACAGCCTTAATTTTGAGTGTACAAGGATCTATTCTCCCAGTCAGTCGAGTACCAAATTTTGCTCTAGCTCAAACAGTCTACTCTCAAAGCAACTACCTGACAAAAAAAAAATCCTCTGGATCATGACTATCTAAGCAAATTTGTCATTACAGAAAAGGCTCAAAGTTATTACTTGTTTATCAAAGTAATAGGTAAACATTTTAACAGAAAGATTAACAAGTTACTTGGAAATGCAGGTTTATGTTAAAGTATCCGAGTGTGTATAATAGGTATGACATGCAAGCTTTAAAAATATCAATGCTTTCTTCTGATTAGTCAGGAGTCCAACTGTTTCAAAAACGAAATAGGAATGACTTCCAAAATGTATCAGCACTTTGGGTTCTCTATTTCATTTTGCTCAAGATGTTTTACTACACAAAAACTACAACAATTACAATATTCAAGAGTATTACAATAAGAAGGGATGGAAAAAAGGAATACTTCAACTGAAAATATGTATATTCTAAATGAACCAAAGACTCGTGAAAGAGCTGGAAAGAGGACAAGGGAGGATGGAGGGCAACGCAGTAGGGAAGCTAAAGATCTGAACTTTATATTTAAAAATCAAGTCCTCAACTGGAACTCTTCGGACCTTCAGTAGCGCCCTGGAAAAAACAAAAGATGAGACAATTACTATAAACAAACTGTATGCACATCATCCCAGATTTACGGTGCCCAGCTTTTTTGCTTTAACATTCAGAACTTCAATTCATATAACAACGTTTATGTCAGCCAGATTCTATTTATTCACTTATATTTACTTACTTGGACTATAGGAACGGGATCTTGATCGTGATCGGTATCGACTATAGTAAGGCGACGGCGATCGTCTCCTTTAAAGGAAATTAAAAAAGAAACCAAACAACATCCATTATGAAAGAAGCCTTATTCACATCACTTCTGCAGAACAGAAGCATTTCCTTAGCACTGAAAGACTTGGCCTGCATGAATGATTTCTGCTTGATTTGGCTGTGGCTTACAGTTATTTAGCAAATGCTTTTATATTTCTCTATTTGATGTGTTTAAAACTGTAAGATATTACCAGACAAAGAATTTAATAAACTCTCACTAGCCTTGCAAACACATGAAGTGCTTTTCCAGATGCCTACAATTCTTGTTGAACAACATTCTCTGAAACCAGATAACTTTGAAAACAGCAAGATGGTTATGAAATGTCAAGCATTAAAAATCCCATCTACAAATAATCCTTTTTAAACAGCAGTGTGTATCAGCTGTTCTCTGGTTCTATATACAGCATGGAAAAACTAATTCCCTTTTTATCTGTCCATTTGATTCATGGAGTACACACTCTACCTCTTTCAGGTAGCAAAATTAGCCTCTTGTCCAACCGAACAACCAAATTACGTAGACTGAAGATTACAACTACTCTAATCCCACAAAACCCAAAGGAATGAGGCTCTAACACCTAACAGGCATGTCTGCAGAATATTGCTACAAACTGAGCAACATTTTTTTTGGCATCTAATTTTTCAGTTCTCAACAAATCCACTGTTCCTACAGAAATAAAATAAAGATTAGGTACCTGTATCTGTAGTCATATTCTTCATATCTGTCATACCCTCTGTCATAGCCCCTATCATAATAAGAGTCCCGGCGACGACCGGCTCCACCACCACCACCTCCTCCACTGCTATTAGGGGAAAAAAACATAACCCCTCTTTAGATACCTCTTCATCTTGATTTAAATTATTTAAAACCTTTCTTAAAGTGGTCTTGTAGTAAATCAGACAGTTAATACTATGCCATGAAACAATATACAAATGAAAAATTTAAATAAAAACACCTTCAAAAAACCCATGAGGGACTTAAGTCTAATTCCCATCAAAATCAAAGGCAAATGGCAACTTAGTATTTCAGCAGGGTAAGGATGCATTAACTGAGCATGCTGCATAGCATTTTTTAAAAATAACTAATTCAGGTTTTTTTCATAAACAAAGATGACATAAACCCCAGTAGGATTTAACAGCATATGTGAACCACAGTAACACATTCTTTGTATTAGTAACTTTGTGATAAAATCTAAGTGGCATAAATCTTTTTTTTTTTTCAAGTATCTGTAAGCTCTATTTCAACCAGATTCCAGCTTTCAGTTTAAATCCATCAAACTTACTGTGTTGGCCTGCCCATGTAGATGCCTGGGGTGGGTGTATGTGCTCTCTTGGTGATTGAGTAATCCACCCGAATCCTCCTGCCATCCAGCTCCATTCCATTTGCATGCTCCATTGCCTGCAGGAGAGACAAGGAACAGGTATGTGTAATCTGCAACCTACTGGTTAACTATGGAAGGCTATGTACAAACACATTATTTTCTATCAGAACAACAAGCGATGAGCTTGGTTTATTTAGACTGGTTACTAGTGCCCCACTGTGGCGGATGGCTCATCTCTTGTCCCCTGGCCTGTTTGCCAGTGGTGTTACAGACCGCACTGAGGTGCTGGACTAACGTGACACTCAATCCCTTCTTAAGTGAGCAGTGTTAACCACTAACACACTCACTTTCCCTAAACTTTGTCTTCTACCCATCAGGAAGGTAAACTGCAAGTCAAAACAGCTTTTTTCTGAAAACCGCTTCTTTCCTACCGCCGCGTCTGACCCAGAGGGGACAGGCGGATTCAAAAGCCGTGCAAAACAGTGGCTTCCTGTAGGGTGCATATGGCCGGATTACTGCTAGTCGGCTGCCATTTCATGCTCTCCCAGCCTCCTGCCATCTCCCTTACAAGGACCTACTTCAGCAGAGCTTAGTAAAATGGCGGGTTCAGCCTACATGGATACCTAATTACAACCTTCCTCCTCACTCCCTCTCACAATAGCAGCTCGCTAAAGCGATACACAGAAGGGTCTGCGTTCGAGAAGCCCAAGCCTTCAGACCCGCCTGCAGTCCCTGCACACACTCCCTGGGTGTTCTAGCCCCAATCTCCACTCTTTGAGAATCAATACAATGGCCTTTCACAAGCGCAAAATCATAAAATAAAGTTTTTCCAAGGAGCACAGCATACTTTTGAAAATTATATTCACACTATAGTAACTCGAAACACCAAACCCCAACAAACCCACAACAGTTAATTTAACTGTTAATGCCAGACTTTAAAGGATTTTAAAATATTTGCTTTTCAAGTTTTAATAGCTCTTATTATCTACTCCAAGATCTATGAAATACTAGTACACACCATTTAGTCCTTGACACGAAACACAGGACTTTTAATCAATTATTTTCATTTTTCATGAATGGAAAAGAGACGCTTACAATTTTGAGATAAAGAACATGACCACTTTGCTATTTTTTATCTGCACAAAACCAACACCCAACCTCAAAACATGAAGGTACCTTTAAGCAGAGCTTTTTTCCTTTTTCTAAAAGATGAAAACTATTCTGAAATTTAAATATTTGCAACTCTAACAAGAGCCTTACTGAATTTACAAACAAGTTATGGAGGAGATACAGAAACCTGACACCCGCATGATTTAATTGATGTCCCCAAACGGAAAGGGACTGAAGTACCACTAATCTATTTAACTACAATGGGTTTCTATTTTAATAATGCTGTTTGTATCTGTACTATATCGCCACCTAGTGAGTTCTGTTCCATACAAAACTGTAACTACATTTAGACAACTGCAAGGCACCGCAAAGAGCATTTCCTGTCTTTTAACATACACTCAGATATGTTTTATGACTAAAACATGCTCCTCAGCTTTACTTTTCTAGCCTTGACACCATTATTCTTAAAGTCATGTTCCACAAGGATGATCTAAATTAAAATAAATCTGTGCACCCACCGTAGGAAAGTATGTGTGCACAAATAAAAAATAAAAGGCTGCAAATACCTGGCTGAAAAATTAACTTCATGATGAAAAGCATCTTTCTGGAAACACACCAATATTCAAACTAACCTGTAAGAAATCCTCTGCTCTGTGGCATTTTTAAGTCCAATCAACAGCTCCCAAAATAATAAGCTTAGCTAAGAAGAGTCACCTCAAATATACATCTGGCATATATGTCTTGTTTAGTTAAACCAACAAACACCTCTTCAAGAGGAAGAGTTCTTTGCCAGAGGAAGCAGAATAGAAAAGGGCAGCATATCAGCAAGGAAGATGAAGAGTTAATTTTGAGTGCTGTTTGTTTTAGAAATACTGCAGTGGATAAAGGTTAGCTCATAGTTACCAAACTGCATGGAACTACCCACACCCTGGGCATAATGTCTCATGTCCTACCCAACATGAAAACTTTAGTTTTCTTAGGGTTCAGCAGCTGCCAGGAATAACTTCCAACTAAAAGGATTAAAATAAACAAAATCTTTAATAGATATAAAAACATAAAGCCTTTTACAGTTCTGACTGCACTCCCCAAATGCAGAAAAGCCAAAACCTACAATAAGCCATCATAAATCCAACGATAATTAATGGTATGGATCACTCACATTCAGTCATTAGCAAACTGAAATTCCTTCCAAAGATATTGCCAAATTCTCTGCACCACTCTTAATGTGCACATCTCAGGTCTCCAACACAAAGTAGTTAAGCTGACATTATCAGGCAAGGAGTGCTGCAATATGACCAAAAGGCCTATTTGAATAGCTAGGTTCAGGTAAGTGATACAAAGATATTTATTTTGTATGAAGGCTGTAAAAATATACTGATGATTTTAATAATTGGCATTTCTGTGCTTTATTGGAAGTTCAAAAGAGTTTACAATAAAATTTTGGATTTTACATTTTTATTGGATGTCTATTCAAATGAAATTTCAGGTTGCTTTTCTTACTGTTTGTGGATATGCGTGACTGCTGTGGTGAGAACATGTAAGTGTCAAAGGGAAAAAATTGCTCACTATCCCTAACAACGCAGAAGACATTCTCAAATACTGTTTAAGACCATCAAGTGAAACTTTTTGAAGAGAAAAACTGAATTATATTGGGGTTTAAGACACACAATACCCTCTTAGGAGTCTAACTGTCAACAATCCATTTTCATTACAACCTGGATTCTCTTCCAAATATGTGAATGTTGTTAAAAATACTTGCATGGCTTTTGCAAGAGGATTCCTATAAACATGCACTATTTATTCTGGTAGCAAATTTTATGGAAAAATTAATTTTGTCAGCCAGAATACACATCTATATGCTTGCAGTCAGAAAACAGAATTAGGATTGGGAATGGCAGAGGTAATAATTCATTATTCTATTGCATTTTTAAAGCTTTATAGTTTTAAACCCTTAGCAGACTGTCCATAATAACAAAGCTTACTATCTGTAAGGTATTACTTTGACAAAATAAGCAGTTCTCAAACTACAGCAGCATGGTCTCCAGTGGCGCAAAACAGTTAGAAATAAGGCACTAAATTTAACAAAGATTTCAAATTAATTTGATATTTTTTACAGCATGAGACGTTTTCTAAGCGCATTAGCATTTAGGTAGAGTAAAACAAGTTTGGAAACATAAGTATATGCATGAACTTACACAGGTGACTAGTACTAGTTGAGCAACCAAGAATTCACTGAAAAAATTATATCATCTTTCAGTCTGGATAATGTCACAGAGAGCACCTTGGACAAGGAAACAACATGGGGAAACTCCTGCAACCTGTACCATGATCATCGAGGGAAGGGTGTGGGGAGGAAAAAGTGAGAACAGAAGGAGAGAACCTGGTAGCGTTGTCAGTGTGACTTTACACTACACAGAGGAGTTCAAAATAACATTTGTAATGTACAGAAGAACATAGGATTTTCATTTTAACTGCTTTGAATTACTTCAGTAACATGCTATCACTAAAAAGTTCACAACATGCAGACTGAATACACTTCAATAGTCAAGCATGACCAATTTCTATTGTGACTTATTTTGAAAGTGTATTTTCACAAGTTAAAAATAACTATACAAGATACTGGGGTTTTTTTTTTCCCATTCGCTGTGGTTTCGGAGGTTTCTTGCTTGTTTGGGTTTTTTTATTGGAAGTCCTTTCTGTGATGTACTTAATGCCACTGATCAAAACATCATCTCCACTGTATCACAGGTACAGAACGAGATGAAAGAGACAATAAACTAGATTTTCTCCCTCCCCCTGGTATACCAAACACTGGATTTAACAAGGACAATTGAAAGGAAATTCTGGGGGAAAATATTCTGATGGGATGAAAAAAAATTAAGAAACTCAGCTTTTTACACTTGCTGTGGCCAGCCAAGTTGAATTCAAGTGTCCATTACAACAGTCCCTTTACATGCTGAAGTTTAAGATACAAAAGCATGTAACTTTGTAATTCCAAACATCTGAAACCTTCTTTTCTGGTGTATCAAGGGTCCTTTTCGATAGCACAAACAACACTAAGAGCATTTCTTCAACAAACTGTGGGAGTTTTGTTCAATAACGATGGTTCTAAGCTGGTTTGCTTGCACCAGATTAAATCTTTTGCAAATCAAAGTGATTAAACCCTGTTATTATTCTGGCCTTCAGTTAATAGTTTGTTTTGATTACTAATGAATACTACTTCAGAAAACAGTTCTGAAGGATGGTAAACACTGAGAAATGCATAACTAGCATCAGAAATCAGAAAATTCCATATTGCCAATAGCTGCTACAGCTGACACTTCTCAGATGAGTTCCTCCTACAGACAGTACATTCACAGTAGCCTCAGTTTAAACAACTAACACCTCGTATTTTCAGTTACTGAAAAGCTCGTTAGTGGCACATGAAATCTCTGGTAACTGTAGTAAGAATCATGTCCCTAGAACACTTTTCACCCACAATCTTCTCAACTTCTTGTTAACCCTGACATAATCAATTCCACACCCCCCCCCAACTTTATTTTTTTTCTCATCTTAGTACAGAGAAATTTGTGATCCTCTAACACAGAAAGAAAATCCTAACATGATGGGCAGGTGAATATCCTCTGTAAGATAATGAAAATATTGCAAAATAACATTACAACACTGGCTCCATGCCAGCATTGCCAATATTGAGAACCGCGTAAGACTATGAGAAGCAAGTCTTCAACTAATGTTTACGGACCTTGTCCTTTGCACAGTGTTGTGCACATAGTTCTGAAGACTTGGTACAAGGCTGGCGAAGACAAGACACTGCAACAACCAAGGCAAAAAAGCACACCAAATACTATCTTTTTTTTTTTGAAAGAGTAAAACGTAACTTCTTAAAAAATGAAACCTACTACACCCATAACAGAGAATAACGTTTTTTATAAAAAAAATAGCTAAATAATAACATAAGCTTTAAAATAGGTTTCAAACAAGCTCACAGATGAGCATTGGCACAGCAAAAACTCACGTTTTCTAGGCAACCACCAGACATCCATCAGATGTTTTCTAAACATCCATCAGTCCTTAACATTTCTTGTCTGCTATCACACTTTGAACTAACAACAATGTCTTAAGCATCTTCAGTATGGGTCAGAACCTACCAATCCAGTCACATGCTCTCTTGCTAACACTAGACCATTGCAATAAAAGATATTTGATGGACAAGCAACCCTCTGTCTGATTCTAAAGTTTCATTTCAACATCAGTAGAGCTTCAAACAGAACAGAAGAGATTCCACAAGAATCCCTGAGAATTCCCTGGATTGGGCACACGCTGAAAACTTCCTTCACACTTCTGTTAAAGTGGAATAACTGGAGCTACCGTGATGCTCTGACAGCTGCTCTACCTAGCAGTTATCAAAAGCTGAATCTCCATCCCTCTTTATGACACTGTTGTTAGTGATCATCTTGGTTATAATCTGAAGTTCTGAAATTTTTTAAAGTAAAAACAACCTTTAAAATTGCCCCTCTGTTGTTTTTAAGAAACTGTGAAGTATCACATTTAAGAAATGCTATTTTACATTGTCTTTGAATTTTCAACACATCGAGCTAGTTGAAAACTCAAAATGTCTTCACTGCCATATGGAACTACAAGCATTACAATCTTGACATACACCAACTTTTTAACCAGTTCAATAACTGATCCAGTTTGTAAAAGTAACCAGGGATGACAAAGATCCTGAGAGATTTCAGCTGCAACAGAACCCACACTCAACTGTCACTGACCTATCTTAGAACAACTTTCTGACAATTAATTTAGTGTCAAATTTTAGTGTTACCAGTGCTTCTGAGCATGTCTGCCAAGAGGCTTCCCTGTGTTACCCCTCCTAAAGGACAGTAGCGAAGATTATAGAAAAATGAGAATCTTTCATAAAGTTCTACTCTCATTAGCCCATCCATGTTTAAAAGGGTTGGAATATAGTCCAACATCTCATCTCTTTATACTGATGTTTAGGATGTCGGGAATTTTGGTTTGCTTTTTGTAATTGGTTTTGGTCAGCTACGTTTTTTTTAAATTATTATTTTTAAGGGAAAGTTATTTACTCAGAACAAAACTAATTCAAGTGGCATTGGTTTTTTGCATATTCAACTTTTCAAACTTGATGTATCTTCCAAAAAGAGAATTGCTTCATGTCCTTCAGGGTTCTACTTGTAGCTTAGCTCTCAGTGTGAAACTCAGTAACATCTCATACCCATATATCTCCTCTTTGTCTACACTAGCTGCCACTTACTGCCTCTTCAACTTTGTCCTCAAGGCCCACGAATTAAGTCAAATAAACAAAGTTTTTCTGTCCTTTTTGCCAAAATATTTCAGTTATCTGACGAATATGTTGGGAGAGTTTGCATCCTTTCCCTCTTTTCATGCACTAGCCCACTGGGGAGAAAATTCTGGTTTAATTACATCCCAAATTATTTCAGTTCCTGCTTAAAGTGCTCATCTTTTTCTGTGCTTCTGTGGGATGCAAAGAACATCCCACTTTTTTCCTTTGCATTCCAGTTTTGTAGCATCTGCCAAAACAGCTTTATACGAAACAAATTACTTCATGCTATTTACACGGAACATTTTAAGAAATGCATGGTGTCATGCATGACCATTGCCCATGGCAACCAGGAAAAAAACTACTTCTAATGATATATGATGCCACAGAACAGACAAAACTGGCACACAAATGACAAGAAATACTGTGCCAGTATTTTGGATGTTGAGTGTTCTACAAAACAGTAACTTTTTCAAAATCCCACTGAATTCACAGAACAAAGAAATACCATGCTAAGAGTCAGAAGAGAGTAGGCCATTAAAGACAGATGGATCCTATCCACCTCATTAACATCTCTCTCAGCTTATCCAGTAAGAGTAGGAAAATACAGAAGGGACACTAAAGGAAGTTTTCTGTCCTTTTACTCACCCCTGTAACCTGCAACAGCCACACATATACACACCCTACTCTTCCTATACACTGATTCTCAGTTGGATCATAGCAGAAATCAAAGGCGAGAGCTGAGTTAGTTCAATCAAGTAATTCACAAAACTTTTTTTTCATTAAAATATCAACTAGCATCAGTGTTCTCATTTTTTCCATTCATGGTAGTAGGTTCCACAGCTGTAATCCTTCCTCCTTTCAATGCTACATGATTTATAAGGAGAAAACTAATATTTAATGTTTAATATCTCCTTAAAAATGAACTTCTCAAATATAAACAGAATCAAACACCAAATCTGAAACATTTGTCCAAGCCTATTAATCCATAAACAATATGAAGACTGACTCTGCCCAAAAGAGAGAGACAGTCTCCCAATGCAGGCTTAAAGACTTTTTTTTTTTAGGGTATGTCTTTACTTTCAATAACAATTTCATCTACAAATTTCAGTAAATGTAGTAAAGTTCAGTGTCATTACAAGGGTAAAAAAAGTACTGCTTATCATGGTGAATCATAACATAGGTTGCTGTTCTTTGATTCCTTCCTTACGGATCTGTCATACTAACAACTCAAGTCTAGCTGTAAATAGCTATCCATACAAGTAGCAAAGCCACTGACCAAGGCATGTTTCAAGACAAACACCATTATTTTTCAAATGCATGATGACATGCTTTTACAGAAGAATATGCAAAAAGAATCTCCAGATTTTTGATACAGAAAACTACTTTGAGAAGTTAACTATCAAAACGAGGCTTATTTTCATTTTGAAGTAACATACTAAAATCAAAGTCCAATATTCACTGGTGATTCAATACAGACAGCTCCTACTCAAAATTTGCCCAAACATCTGAACTAAAATACTTGATCTGTTTATAGGTGCCATGTTGCTTCAACAAAATATTTTAAACTCATCTCACAGTGAGATCCTGCTGGTGAACACATGCTCAAAAACATGGGGGTTTTTTATAGAGAATTCATGAAGATAATGCATAAAGAGCACACCTGTAAAAAGTAATAAAGCATGAATGTACCTCTTTAGAATCGTCAATTCTCTCAAAATAAACAAAAGCAAATCCTCTTGATCGTCCAGTTCGTTGATCATAAACCACATTCACACCAGTCAAAGGTCCATAACGGGAGAAGACTTCACGCAAATCTCTCTCAGTGGTATACAAACTGAGGCCAAACACTCCAAGACAGGTGTTAGGATCTGGATTAGCCTGGTAAGACAAATGTTCAATTCCAATTAATTTATATTAAAAAGTTACATATTGTCATATCAAAATTTAACAATTATAAAAAAACTTGATCTGAAGAAAACTAAACATACATTATTACAAAGCTTAACACTTAATTGTAGGGTATTTTCAAAAAGCATTCTCATTGTAAGGCATTTTCAAAAATGCAATTATTTTCAATGGTTTTTATTTCAGAAAAAAGACCCAGACAAACTTATGAACTGAGCTTTTCACCAACAGAAGAAATAAGCATTCTGATTACAGAGAAAGCTATAGAATAACAAGAAACCCAATTTATGAGTATTTCGTACTCAAATTGCCAATAGGCTGCAGATACAACATAAAAATCTGTGCTAAGAACAGTCTGAATTCCCACCTTCAGCCTTTCTGCATGGTCACCACTGGTTCTAAAGAGTGCAAACTGCCTCCAGCTGCACACACTAAATGCACTTGAGCTCCTAAGAACAGATAATTCAATTATAATTGAGCTTCTACCAAAACTTCCTCCCCCTCAACATTTTCCTATCCAACTATACTGAGAGTCAGTATTTACATTTGAAAATTTATCTTTCCACTTGTAAACTGGAGGAAAGTCACCTGGTTCTTTCATCTAGAGAATAACAAGTTTCACTACATGTCATAAAGTTCATCTAATGCCAATTCCACCATAAGACTACTTTAATCAAAATTAAACACTTTTCAGTTAAGCTTCTGGCACCTGTTACACCAGATGCAGCAATTTAAAACAGCAACAACAAGCACAGGGATTTAATGTTTCTGCCAAAATAACAACTGGAATTTGACACACCTACAATTTTGTTTCAGATTTTCAAAGCCATTGATACACAGTAATTTATGCCCCAGAGCTTGCCTTTCAGCCTGATTCAGAGTGAACAGGTTTAGATCTTCTGTCATGTTCTTTTCAGCACTTTTGTTCTATTGTGCAGATAAGATGCCCAAACTAGTCACATATTTGAAGCTCCTTGCTTTCCATTTGTCAAAGTTCAAACTTTTGTTTTAAAACATGAATCCTCACAACTCCTTATTACAGGTAAAGAGCACAACAAAACCCAGCAGTTTGTAATTTGTTTTAATTATACAGGGTTAGATATATTTTTATTCCATATTTCAATCTATCTGATAATTCAGTGGCATTGGCAGCTCTACTGATTTTTTTACTGAACTCTTGAGTCTAATGAAATCTGTCTTCTAATCATTGTTTGGACAAGTCTCTCTACAGAGTTCATACCTTCTGCCTGTTTTTTAACACTTAAACCCTATTACCTTTTCTGAGGCAAGTGAAGTACTGAGATCAGTCTGCACACCCAAAGCTACAAGTGACAGCTACGTCACCACTGACAGGACTAAACTGACTGCGGAGGTCTAATGGCAGCTTTTATATTAGGTTTTTGTACTGCCTCCCATCAACACAGTGTGCAAGCTCTCTGCACAAGATCAGAAGAAAATTGCTATGAATGTTCCTGGCATCTGTAGGACCTTGCTATTTAGAGGATTCCAAATCCGGCTGACTTGAGTTTCATTTTGACACTACTAGAACTACTCCTTAGAATTAACGTGAAATTCACCATGAAAACAATTTTAGTATTTCACAAAGTTATTTCCAAGGCAGAAAGACTCCTTCACAGAGCAAAACATCCTAATAGTTCTTAAAGTTGTGAAGTGGATTCTTCCACCTTTCACCAGAAAAACTGCTAATCCATTTGAAGTTCAGTTATTTCTGCCAATTTTTCAAGACACTAGATTAATATTTACTACATTGTGATTACAGGCTGGCAACAATCCACAAAAAGCTTAACTATGAACATTACTTTACAACAGCTTAAGCCACTGTATGTTAGCACTGCTGGAGTCTTGCCCTTTTCCACACATTCTTGTCTTCTCCCTCACACTGGTATTACCTGTTCTGGTGATCTGGTTCACCAGCATAAGCCTGCAAAAAAACTATGTGCCTTTTGACAAAATTAAGAAAAAAATGTGGAGACTAAACCAGATTAAAAGGATCAAGAAGTACAATGTCCTCAACAAGGAAAACATAGAGCTGCACGTAATGGCACTCATTTAGATCAGCCTGAAGTGATGTGAAACCAGAAGCTAAGGCACTGAAATGGATTAGACAAGAAACTTCTGGAGTGGAGGGCTATGAAGATGACTAGGTGACTGGAGAACCTCTTACGAAGAAAGGCTGAGAGGGGTGGGCCTGTTTAGCCTGGAGAAGAGATGTCCAAGCAGATCTTATCAATGCATACAAGTATCTCAAGGGCAGGTGTCACAGAGACAGGGCCAGACTCTTCAGTGATGCCCAGCAACAGGACATGGGGCAATGGGCACAAACTGAAACACAGAAGTTCCATCTGAATATGAACAAAAACTTCTCTAAGGGTGACTGAGCACTGGAATATGCTGACCAGAGAGTCTGCAGAGTCTCTTAATCTGGAGATAGTCCAAAACCACCTGAATGTGATTCTCTGCAACCTGCTCTGTGTGAATCTGCTCAAGCAGGTGGGTTGGACTAGATGATTTCCAGGAACCTCTCCAAGCCCAAACATTCTCATTACAAGGGACTCTGGGAGATATCCCTCCAGAATGACAAAAGACTAATATCTTAGACTCTGGATGGTGTAACTATTCTTTCTCCTGCCCATACAGAGACCTTCTCATTTCCATCTTGAGAGGCTTACTGATTCTATTTGGAACTGTAATTTTTCTAGTCTATTAAGATTTACATATTACCTATTTAACACAGGGGTTTACCTCAAGTTGAACCAAATTAAATAATCAGAGGCATAAAATCACAAGCAACCTGCAACATAATATGCTCTATCTTATAAGCAAATTTACACTTGACATTTTCTTCTTTGGATCCTCTAGTCAATCTTATAAGTAATGTCAGCTTGCAAGTACACACAGAGAAGGTCTCATTTTTCTGAGAGGTAAATGTACTTGGAACTGGAACAAAGAAAAAAGAAGGCTTCAACTTCTAGAGTCACCTTATCTGCACATACTGACTTGCAATGGAACATATTCCCATGAATTTCTACAACTTCCCTGCTAATTTCAGACCCAAGAAATAAGTGCCCAGCCGTAAGGACAGAGATTGCTTCACCCGCTCCCACCCAATTCCCATATCCTCCACGGACAAGCCAGTAGGTCAAACTCAGCCTGCAGGTAACCTAGAAAAGCAGTAGTTTTGTTGATACTCAGCCTTGATGAACATGACATACTCTGCTGCCAGTGTGCCTTCTCCTGTTGGACATTGGAGAATGACTACGGCTCCTTCGACGACGGTATTCCGGTGTGTATGATCTGCTTCGAGAACGTCTCCTATGGGAATGAGAATGGGATCTGGAACGAGTGTAACGTCTGTGCGAATGTCTTCTGGACCTGGATCTTCAACAAAGAGAAAGCCTTTAGTTGGAACATAAGCACATAAAGTATTGAACTGCAAGCCTAAGAGTTCCTAGACAAAAATCTTTTAGAGGATCTCTACAATTCATATCATTAATCTTCTCCTACCTTGCACATTTAAAGATCGCACAGATCTCTAATAACCTGCTCAGCAGCACCATTTTTAACTCTGTGAGAGTACTTCTGGCATACACTGAGGACTATATTCACAGCAATTTTTGGAAATTTCAGAGTTTAAACTTTTATCAGCTTGGCTGCTTACGTAACTAACACTTGCACATTGATACAGAAACCAGACATTCCACACTGTAAAGTACTGTTTTGACTGAAAATCTGAAAGATATGGCAGCATTACAGTGCCGCAATATCTACAAGTTAAGTTCACCTAGGCACAAAAATTATTTCAGACAAAAAAACCCTAAACACCTGCTTGACTCCTCAAGCATTTCTTTGCACACCTTTTGCCAACAATAAGCTCAGTTTTAAAAAGGCAGTTATCTGGACAAACACTGCAAGAAAACGTGTAACATTACCCTGAACTTTCGGAATTCAGAGCATAGCAACTCTTTTTCACCTGCCCTGGTATAAAGTGTATAAATAGAGAAGATCTGATCTCTCCCAAGAACTGGGGAGGAGGAACAACGTAAGACTATGCAATGCCTGTTCCCCCTCCAGAGCTACAAATGATGTTTCCTGGTTTCTCTCTACATCGATGAAGGAAAGATTTGGTACCTCTCCTCATTTTCATCAGTATGATAGCACAAGAAAGAGAGAAGATAGGCAGTATAAGACAAGTAATATTTATGACATATGTGAGGAGAAAGAGACAGACAATCCTCTTATGTTTCACACAAGTTCTGTCAGAACTGACAGCTATAAAGCTGCACACACATACTTGGGATAGAAAAGGACAAAGAAAGACATACGCAGCATCAAAAAATGAATTTAAAAGGTCCCATAAATCAAGAACCTATCCCCATCCAATTTAGGATGTAGTTTTTGATAATGTTTTTAAAGCTTCCAAAGAAGGAATATCAAGAATGTCCCCAAGCAGTGTTTTCCACTATTTCCAAAAGTTAAGAGAGCTTACTCTTTTTATCTAACCCTGACTACCTTTGCTGTAATTCTCACTGGACATTTTTACTTTTGCCTGAAGGAGAGGTCCACAAAAGAACTCCCCCATGAAAGATTTTGAGGTAAGGAGGCAGGAGCTTTACAGAATTGAGATGTAATCCCTTCTGAATTAAGATTCAATCTCTTCCCTCTCTTCTTGAGAAGACAAACACGCAAATTTCAGTTGTAATTCCTACATTACTACTGCTATTTACAGCACTTTATTCATACCAATGAAATCTTTCCTCAACTTCATCCCTCTATATGAGCACAAACATGCAAATTAACGTAACCCTGTCAATACACCCCAGAAAGTTTGTAATTTTTACAACAGGACAAAAGAAATCTCATCAATCTACTAAAGAACACCAGTAACACTGAGTTGACACGAATAATTTTTTGGACATACCTTGATTTTGATCTTGACCTCGAGTGCGATTCAGAATGTTTGGAAGCCCTCGATGGACTGCGAGATCCTGACCTGCTCTCCGATTTTACACGAGCAGGACTCCCAGCTGGAGATTTTGACTGGGAGCGAGACTCCTAACAAAAAAGACAGTATTAAAAATGGTATTGGTTGCATAAATGCCTAACTCCTAACATTTAAAGTACAGTAAATCTATTATATTGATTGCTCCTGAAAAACAAATGGTTAGGCAATACCCTCCAAAACAAATTTCATTTTGCTAACCCACTGTTAATATTGTATGTTTTCCTCAAATAGGTCCCTGCTTGAACCAGATCACCAATTGTCTATTAACTAAGTAATCATGCAAATTCATCTACAACTTGATCATACAGACACTTGAACATAAACCATACATTTACTTAACCTAGGACCCATTCATTCTTCCAGATTCTTTTAATTCTACTTCACTCTTGCTTTCTACTTTTCTTCATTCTTCATTGAGTTTTTCATTTTTCATACTTCGTGTATTCTTCCCCAATTCAAACAATTCATTATAGCCTTAAAAAAATATTCAAGTGCTTCTATCTGACCAATCTTCTGTTCAATTTTTTCCCCCATTCAATTTTAATTTTCTGATCTTTAATACTTTTCATTAGCCTTCTTTTATCTTGATTTATCTTCCACATTCTTGGAAAAAACTCTTCAATTTCTTCACGAACATTAACCTTAATGGAAAAAGAACATTTAGTATATTTAAGCACGTGGGGATTATAAAACTCTGCTGGAGTTCAGATGTTATCTACCAAATTGAAAAGCCAGCAGGTAAAGTGCAAGAAACTATTTTATAAAACAACTTTTTTTGTTTAAATATCTTTAAAACTGTATAAGTGTCTACGTTCTAACAATGAGCTTACTGAGTTCTCAGTGTTTTACTGTATTTGCAAAGCTACCCTCCTCCCCTTAGAGATTTTCTTTGTAAGATACATAGATACACTAACAACTAATTAGCACAAATATACTGAAGTATTGATATCAGTGATTCCCCCCCTAAAATAATAACTATGTACTTCTAAGTATTAAATATCCCAAATTTTACTCCTACATATTACTAAGACACTCTCAGTTCAACAGAATGGCCAAAGATTTCCAGTCAAAACCTATCTATGCACATACTTACTTGCATAATACATGCACACAGGTATAAGCAACATAAATTATTATTCTTCCTACTTTTTCTTCCTCATTGTTATCCTGTTTTCCTTATATAATCCATATAAACTAAGATGTAGAATAGTACAGTTAAAGCAATCCAATAAAAGTAAAGACAGGAGTTATTTTTTCTTGCATGGTAAGGCACACAAGAGAAAAACTAGGAAAACAAGCAAACAAAGAGCAGGTTAGGATTTCCTCACATTTTACAGTGCACAGTATTTCTAGGGTGCTTAGGTATTAAATCTCCTACAGAATAGTATGCTATATACATTCGTAAATTCACAGAAACAGGCAAAATCCTTATTGAAAAAAACACATAGCAAGTTCTCCTCCCACAGGTGTTACATTTCATGTTTATCTGCATAATTGCTCCTCCTGCCTGTCCTCACAATGTTTTTCTCAATTTATTTCTTACTCTACCTATGTTCAGATTTCCATTTTCTTTTGCAGTTGAAATTCTTCAGTACTTTGGGCTGAAGTTCTTTTCAAAGGATGCTATCCTCATATTTCAAGATCATAAACCTGCCAGAAATAAAACCTAATAGGCTCCTTACTAACAAGTATTAGAACCACACTACCATTCCCTTTTATCTCAATAAAAAGGACAAGGAAAATATCACCTATTGGGATGACCAACCTGCCAAACTTTAACTATGAAGACCAAATTCAATGCTTGCCTGTGACAAGTGGACCATATAACCAGGTCTGCATAATATTTACCTTTATTAAGAAGGCTATCTCCTACACTAATTACATGATTTTCACTGAAATAAATTATGTAAATGTATTTAAATATTACCAAATTTTATTTAGTGTTTTTACATTTGAAAGCCACTGTACATGATAAAAGATTTTTCTTCTGGAACCAGTAGCATGATTTTTCATCACCTTGCCTCTGTTTTTGTATTCTTCAATGTTTATTAGCCTCCTAAATTCTTCCCTTTATACCTCACCGTTTGCAACAATTGCCATTTTCTCTGGGAATTATTTCTTCTCTCCCTAGTAAAAATGATCAGCAATATAGAAAACCATTCAAAGTGACATCATATTTAGAAAACACCCTTTAATAAAAGACAAAGAATTCACCCTCCTCAGACACTCCTTCTCCATGAGGATACTGCACTGTCCATACTTTTTACATCTGAAAGATCAATTCTTGAACAACAATTCTGGAAGCCTGAACAAAATCAATCCATCATCCCCCACACCACTCCCCAGATACTGCACAGTCTAGAAGTGTTGGGAGGTGCCAAAAACACCAAGGACCCACTTGCTCCCATATAATGTAAAAATCAGCTTAGTTTCCTTAACTATTCAACTGAAGCATCTTAGGATTACCACCCATAGAGTTTTTAGTAATACCAGCTATGACAGTAAATCTGTATTAAGTTATCAAAAGCAAGTATTACATCATTTTACCTAGGCCAAGTCCTTTTGGAGCTATCTAAGACCCTTAGGGGCTGCATTCACAAAGATACAACTTCAAAACTCAAGTGACAAGAGGCAAAAGCCTAAGTTCCTACAGATTTCGAACTTCCTCAACCAAGTAGCTGTAGATGTAAATTCCAGCTGAAGAGAGATTACCTGATAGCAGTTGCACATTGTGCCTGTCATTGGCTAGCGCTTACACCTCATATGCTGATGCAACATAGATCATATAGTTATACCTACTACCAAGCTTCAAAAGGAGACACTAAGGGAATCACAATAACCTGAAAGAGGTTAAGGACTTAAGGATGACACTGAAAAACTATCTAGTAAGATTTATATCATAAAGACTATAGGCATGGATTAAGAGATTTAGAGTTCCAAGAAGTGACAAAGGAAGATTTTAAAGAATTTCCCTCCTCTATTTCCTACTATAATGAAACAATTAACAAGCTGTATTTTAGTCTATACCAACCCAGTTGTCCTTCATAAACAATTTATACCCATTCTGCAAGATGAACAACAAAAATATTTAGCATTCTTAGTAGTTATCTTTAACATGAGAAAATAGACATCTCTATTATCTACAGCACTGAAATATCTTGATTCTGTATTGGTCTTTAAGCAACCCACACATTCTGGTCTTAGCTCCATTATTACCACAGAAACTAAATATTGCATAAGAGAGAAAAGACTAAAATTGCACTCTGGATCCTACGCACTTTCTTATCTTTCTATTCTGAAGATCCCAAAGTCATTTATGTGGCACACGAGACTCAGCTTAAACTCAGTTTGGCATCCCAGAGTTAACCTATAAAGCAGTACCTATTTTAATACCTTTGCATTTATTATGCATCTGTCCAGTCAGTACTTTTCCCCCTTACAAATTCATAGGCAGGTAACTCATTGTCAGCAAGTCAAACTACCTAGATCTGCTGTCAGTACAACCTGCAGGAAAGGAAGCTTCAGCTAAGCTAGTCATATTTATCAGATCAGACTTCTCTTTCAAAACAAATGGTACATATGCCAAAAACACTTTTCCCAGAAAAAACAACCCTCCCCCCAAAAAACCCCAAACAAAAAACATACCCCCCTCTCCCTCCAAAAAAATGATTACAAAAAACGCCCAACTCAGTTTAACAGAGTGCTTCTTCAGAATAAGATGTGGTGGCTTCCTTAAATACACACCAAGAAACGGGACTAATGATTCACCAAGAATTGGAACTTGGAGCCAAAAAAAATATTGTAGACAAAATCTAAGATCTGCAGCTTCAATTACTGATTCTCTGGACAACATACACAATTAGAAGCATTTAAAGATAACACTAAACGGTATTTTTTAATCCTTGGTACCTTCCCTCTTCCCAAAAATAATAACAAAATGAAGTGTTATGGAACAGATCTCTCCACTCACCCCATTACCTCATGATCACAGAAACCCAGTCACTGAACAACTTCAGATGATCTGCCTGAACAAGACATCAGTCATGTCTGCGTATTTCACCCATCCTGGTACAGCTGTTTAAGTGATGTAAGTTCTGTCTACCACTTATCTTCCTTGCATCCTCCAAAATAAATTTACTTTCCAATACAATTACTGTTTTAAAAGCAGAAGTCTTTAAGGACTATTCTTTCAGTTTTCCACCCACCAGAAGTATGATAAAGAACATAAGGGTGAAAAAAAACAACAAAAAATCCCAACAAAACCAAAAAGCCACAAAACAACTTATCCCCCACATTACAAAACTTCAAACAAAAAAAAAGAAACAAAAACTCAAAAACTATTCCTCTGCACTACTCTTTTGTCCTGAACTTGTGTCATGCATTACCTCAACTCACACCTTACCACTTCAGACTGTGACTGAAAGGCTATCAAAATTTAGAGTGAGGTGCTAAATAAAGAGAATGAAATAAGTTTAAATTAGGTTCTCTATAGCAATGCATGGGAAAAGAAATGAAAAAAAAAATTACCGAATCACACAAATTTCAGGTGAAATTCATTTGACCCTCTTAAGAGGAAATGGGGAGAAAAAAGGACAGGACAACAAGTAGAATAGCAATACCACTAAGCCAGCAAAATGATAGATCAGACTTTCCAAAAATCTTGCTAAAAACTCCTACCCAAACAAAAAAAAAAATAAATGAAGTTGAACTCTGTATGGGGACAGAAAAATGTAAGCAGTCAAAAAAGAAACAGGAATTTCGCAGCAGCCTACATTCACTGGATAAAACTGTCAAGTCAGTGACATCTCACTTAGGAGAACGGACAAGATGACATTTTAAACACTGTTTTGACAGCAATCTACCAACTTTCCCTGAAACTCACAAGAGAAATTATATGATTTTTGTTTCATACTATGTTCTGTTACCCTATACTAAAACCAAAACTGATACATTAATTAGCTATTCTTCTATAAATATTACGATAGTATACATAATAAGCTTCTGTATAAAAAGCAACTCATAAGTTGTGCTACCTTGAAGACATCTATATTTTAAAAGTTACCAACATAAGCAAACTTTATGCATTTCTCAGTGATCCTCTTTATGAAAAGGGGAAAGAGAAAAAAAAAAGCCACTTCAGCAATGAAGTTTTTGAAATTACAAGTTGATCTTCTCACTGAAGCTTGAAAATACACCTCTTCAGGGAGGGTTCAGTAGTCATTCCTTTACCACACACGGAAGATCGTAAAAAGAATTTGTTTTCAAAAAGAGCAGTCGTCCCAGCTGACATGGTCCAGAACAACCTAGAATTCATTAAACTTGATTAAAACAAAACAAACAAAAGAAAAATTAAAAGAAAAATAAAAAAAAGACTTCCAGAAAAACCTCCTTTCCCATACTGGTCATTAGACACAACAGGGTGATCACAGCACTCTCCAAGTGAATGCAGAACCCCTCAGCATATGTGTCTGTGTTTCAAAAGGTATGGAAAGCAATACACCTTCCTTTCCACAGATGTGGCAGACTGTCACTTCAGGGGAGGTGGAATACAATAGCTAAACAAGCCCGACCCACACACCAATTTTTTTTGTCAAAGAAATGATCTCAAAGTTGATCAGTTATGTAATTCTGTACGTAGTTAAGTATTTTACATAGAAGTTTCATGAAGGAAGTAAAAGGCACTTTCACAGCTAAACTAAACCAAAAGCTGCTCGCATACCTATCAACTACCCATACTCCCTTCAACAAGACGGCTTACATACAAAATGATGCATTTCTTGAAGTGCTTTTTTAGATTTTACTATTTATCTCACTGTAAGATTCTGCAGAGAAGGAGGAGGCATCTCATTAGAATGAACAAAGAGAACCAACACAGAATTATAAAATGGGAGTTCTACCTTTGTTCTGATAAAGTTTTATCTATTTAGACAAACAGCACATTAACACTGGAAGGAAACTACTAAACCTTTAAGATTGCAGAAATCAAATGTTACCAGAAACTCAAAAAACCCCCCTAATTAAAGTTTCGAGTGCAGCTACTGAAGGGCAGGTTTGTTTAGACTTCCTCTTGTTCATTGCTCCGGAAAATACGTTAAGTTGCACCACAGAGCATCACACAGTAAATAAACAATACCCTATTAAAAATAACGACAAATATGAAAGGAAACAAGAGCTGCCTGTCAGCAATAAAAGATAAAAAAAAAGGTCTCATTTGCCTAACTTGCTCAGAAAAAGCATTCAATGATGATAAAATACTTTGACTTTTCTAAAACCAAGTCACTGGATGAGAAACACAACTTAAAATCTGGTTTTCTTCTTAAAGTCCATAAACTCAGCCCTAGCACATCCAGTGTATTTTTAATTCTTCTGTCAATTTCTTCCCATTAAAGCACCATGGTTGAGGGGGATTTCTTCTGTTCAACCAGCACTTTCTTAATAGATAATTTTTTAAGTTGAAACAAAGTGAAACAAATATTTGATTAACATTTGTTTAAAAAAAATCAATAAATGAGTGAGCTCAAGAAGGAAACAAAGCTCTACAATTATATTATCCAATACTGTAGAAATTAAAGTTTTTAAGCAATGCAAATCAAGCAACTTCATTGAAAAGTTATTTCCATAACTATTCTCAATTTCCTGTTCAGATTATTTAACTTTATGATTTTAAAATCATAAATTAGAGGCAAAGCACATACATGGACAGTATCTTAATGCTGATAAAATAAGCTTTAAAAAAAATCCTGATCATACTCAACTTTCATTGAAATGTTTGGGGGCAATATGCATCATCTACAGAGATAAAATATAAAAGGACAAACTTAAAACTCCCTTACTCCTTTGGCATTTAGTTTTCCTTTAAAAGCACATCCCATTAATTAGTACTCAAGCTTAAGAGCTGGTGGAAAAACTGAAAAGGTACTCAGAATTCTTATTTTGGCAATTTTCAGGAAAACAGATTCTTTACAAACTTCTTTCCGGTTTCTGCAGTTCTTTCTCCCAGTAGAAACTTTTCCTTTACTCTCTCAGTTTCAGATGCCTTCATGCAGCAAACTGAAGCATGAGGACATCCAGTGCATGACAGAGCCCTCTCCAATTAGGACTAGCAGACTAAACATTACAGCTTCAAAGTAACACATGCTTAATTTTTTGCCTGTGAACACTTTCAGTGGAAATAAATATAAAACGTTACTCTGAAATACAATTTCTTATTTCAAGTTTTTTAGCAGAATCACAACAAAAAAGTATTACTGAAGAAAAAAAAAGGCTTACAAAGATTCTTCAGTAGAAGCACAACTCCCCCGAACTATAAATTAATCAAGTACCTGCCGTTATGTTCATTTATAAAAAATACCAATAGACAAGACACTGGCATGTGCCAGACTGATTGAGAAATTTCAGTGTTATGGAGCAAAAAGAAAGGTTTTCCAAATGAAGACAACACAGTCAGCAGCTCTTTCCATTAAGTAAATTTTCCATCACAAAAAAAGAAAAGAGAGAACAACTAAGACGTAGCAGTCACAGAAACTGCTACTTAGGACTTTTCAGACTTTATGTACTCTGAAAACGCTCTTTTACTTCTACCTTTGGCAGAAGGCAGTGTGCAGAAATACTGAAAGAGCATAGCTGTAACAGCTTTTAACGTGAACAACGGTACCATCAGGGAACCCAATAGAAATGTTCTGGCAGTTAACGTAATGTAATTATTTCCTAACAATAACCCACAGTGAGAATACAGACAAGAAAATAATTCTAAAAAATATATTGACTGCAAAATGGAAGATTGAACTAATAATAAAAAAAACCCTAAAACAAACAAAAAAATCCCAACCAAGCATGCTCATTGTTCCACTTTCTTAGCTGTTTCCCCTTCAGAGATTCGTTGATTTACCTGAATAGAGCTTAGCTATACAGCCACCTTTTGTCCAAGCAATCAACTCAAGAAAAGGTTTTGTTCATCTCACCCAAGGAAGCAGCAGCAGTCACTGCACAGCCAGGCAAAGAACTTCCAGCCTCTGGAATTTTTTTTTTTTTTACACTACCACCACAAAAAGGGCAACAATACTCGTGTAAAAATAATTACTGGAACGTGGCACTGTTCTTTCAAAATTTTATTGCTCTTTTGCCCAGATATTAATCCTATATATAACTGCAAAGCTGCTGTCACTGGTTCATCAGAAAGCGTCACCAAAAACATACCCAGGTGTTTCTGTAAAAAATCTTCTAAAAGAATTAACAAAAAAAAGAGTCTCTGCAAAATTAAAAAAAAAATGGTAACGGAGGAAGACTGAGCACACGTTTCATTGTCTCAAGCAGCTTCTAACTCCTGGTTGCCCAAGATCATCACTAAAAAAACCCCACAAAACCAGCGAAAATGAAAGGGACCTGTCACACGTGTACAGCAAAACTCGCAGCTATCAGAAGGGCACAGGCCTAGTGAGGTTATAGAGCCAGAGCAGCTCGTCAGAAACCTTCAGCTGTGCGATCGATAAGTTTCAATGGTTTTACAGCGACGGCCGGACCTCCCCGATGGCCGGAGGGGGCCCGGCCCGAGGCAGCTCCTGCAGCCAGGAGAAGCAGCGCACCTCTCACAAAAGGACGCGGGTCTCTCCTCCTTCGGGCGGGAGAAGGCCTCGGCTGTGCGGCCGCGGGGACAGGCAGGGTACCGACCCCAGGGCCCGGCGGACGACAGGGCGGCTCGGGATCGCGGGAGGAAAACAGCGCAGCGGGGAGAAACACCGCGGGCTACAGCAGCGTCGTTCTCACAGGAACAACCTAAGCTGGCGGGGCGGGGGCAGACCCGCAGCACCGGGCTCGGGGCCCGCACCCCGCCGGGGCCATAGGAGAAGGGACCGTGTGACGGAGAAACGCGGGGCGCGGAGGGGGGCGCGGGCCGTCGCCCACGGCCCAGGCGAGCCTCCGGCGCCCGAAGGAGCCATTTTA
>WBMV01001493.1:46817-67121 GCA_013396655.1 Campylorhamphus procurvoides
GTGTCCCGTGCCCGGTGTCCCGTGCCCGCGCGCCCTGCTGCGGGACAGGTGAGTGTGCCGCGCTGCGCAGATCCCGCGTCCCGGCGCTGTGGTGCAGTGTCCTTGGATGGGGAGGAAGCGCGGGGGGGGAAACAAGGAATGCCTGGTTTCCTTCGCCGTCTGCAGTCGTCTTCCCGTCCTAAACTACGGCTGCAGTGACTCTGCAGGATCGATGTCTTGTACTGTAAGGACACAACTTCCCAAAACGCAAAGCTTGATTACGGTGATGTGATGGAACTTACCGGGGTGGTGGTGGTGTGTTTATTTCATATTTAAGCAAAGGCAGTATCCTCAATAATGTCAGGTTAACTGATCTTCGGGCACTAACAAGTCTGCATAAAAAAAAAAACAAACCCAAAAAACCTAACAACAAACCGACGGTTTTACTGAAATTGGTCTCTTCCGTAATATTGAAAAATAGGAAGAAGTAGTGTTGAATGAAATCTGCAAGATCTGAAACGTCTTTTAGGAGATTATAATATATGAAACTTCCTAACAGCAAGACTTAGGGAATAATGCTTCCTGCCTAATATATAATAAAATTGCTTTTATGTGTAATATCTGATGACGTTTTAACTCCACTTTAAATCTTCCATTAAGTTTATTTTTGTAAATGTTTATAACGTACTATTATGTCTACCTCATTTCTGTAGCTCTGTTCATCATTCATTATTAATTAACTTCCTTTTCAGTTCCCTAACCTAACACGGTACCATTCTATAAATTCTCTTTTATGTCTCTTGTCACCTAAAAGATACTGACAGCTAGAGTGCAGTGTAATTTCTGTGTTTGTGTGCCAAAAAACAAGCAGCGAGAATTTTTGTTCTGTGCTATGACATGATGTGGAGTTTCCTTAGAGCAGTTCAGATTAGGTTAACTAGATCTTTTTTGTTGCTGTTGTTTTCAGGGGACTTTGGTTGTCATTTTGCTCCCTGAGTTGGCACACTGATATGTATGTGGGGTGTTTTTTCACTGTTAAAAGTGAACTTTGTAGGATTTTGACTTTTTAAGAGAACCTTCAGAATATGAATGTGGTGAACATCATAGTTAAGCATGTGTCTAATTTTTTCTGTTTGGGGGCAAATGTAACAAATTGCTGTTTCACTTTCTTGAGAATATCAAAGAAAGGATACAATATGAAGATGATACTGGATTATGAGTAGCATCTTGTTTTAGTGTCACAATTGGAGCAATTGCAGTTTTATACAAAATATGGAAATTTATTGTTATCTTTGTTCCCTTTAATACTGGAGATACCCATGTGTATAAAGGCTAAATTAATCTGTCCTCTTTTTGTTATTTTATGTGTTAAAATATAGAACTGTTTAATAATTCATTTCAGGTACTCTGAGAGCTCCAGAGAATTAGGCAATTATGCTGGAATTCCTTTGTTCTAGTAAATAGATCTTTTTGCTAAAGCTTTTACAATAGGAAATGAAGTTACTTCCTTTTTTTAAAAAAAAAGTTTTTGTAGTCCCTGCTTTTGGAGACTCCTTTTGGCTGTTATCTCCTTGAAGGAGGCATTGGCATTAGCGACTGCGATATTTGGTTTAGCTGTGGGATTGGATGACATTTTACTCCTAAAAGGAAGATATTTCCCCTGATCACTTGTACATTTCTCAAGAGTAGTAAAAGGCACTAGTTCTTGCATCTTGCCCAAACTGTAAGATAAATGCATGCTATCAACTTAAATTGTCAGTTGTGTAGTCAACATACCTGAAGAGTAGTAAGTGTCAAAAATAGCCATTTTCCAGTAGCTGTCAAAAATCTGTGAGGCTCAGTCAATCAAATGAATGTGTTTTGTCCTGGTGCAAGTTTACTGTTAAAATGTACTTTATATAGTATTTGTTATTTGACAACTTCTTTCACCTGTGACTGAAAACTTGTGCCATTAAATGGGTGGGGTTTCCTCAACTGAGCATTAATAATAGTTTTGTATATTTTCTTTTATGATTGTCAACTTCACAAAAAAAATGCTAATTAGCATTTGCCTATGTAATTTAAAAATGAATTTTGGATTGCTCAGAACTGAGTGGCTAGTTTGCCAGGACTAGAGGCCTAGACAAGAGGACTTAAAACTTATTCCATTGAAATTGGTTTCTTCAGTTATATTGAAGAAATAAGAGGTTACCATGAAATAAATAATCCGATTAAATTTCTGTGTACCTTCTACATAATTTTAACAACAGAATGTTTTGCAGTGCACACCACTGTGATGTTATGGTTGGCTGATGTCTGTCATAACGATTTACTATGCTAAGATGAACTGACATGTCAATTTAGAAATAATAAAAGATGTAGAAGAAAGGAATTATCTGTCTTTAACGTTTCCTTCAGTGTTAATTTTTCTGAAATGTTCAACTGAATCAGCCTCCTGGGAAGGCGTGTGAATGTGAAGCCTTGTCTGTTTTGCAGTTTTGCCATATAAATGTAATTTTGGTGGGCAAATTCATACTCAGTTTGTATTCTGCAGGTTTCTTGAAAGAAAACCAGGCAAGCTAAATTACTCTCTCCCAAGTGATAAAAGCTCCTTTTTGTACAGGAATCATGTTTGTGTGGATGTTACCCTCTGTGTCCATGTATGAGTGGTGGCAATTGCTCCCCCATTGCAGCTGTCACTTCCTTGTCTTCCCCCTTCTCCTCCCCTGTTATTTCACTTTAATGACACCCGCCTTCTTTTTAGGTCTCTTTAAAATGCTCAGAGAAAATCATTCTCTTATCAGTAGCCTACATACATCATCCTGCAGGCTTGGTTCTCTGTAGAACTAGTTAAAATTAGCTAAACATTATCATCTCAGAAGGAAGTTTTGAAGTCCCAAGGGCTTTGGAAAGCGTGATACAAAGACAGCTGCAAAATTTCACAAGGGAGTAGAGGTACTAGTTAGGAATTTGCAAGGGAGTACTTGTAGCCTAGTGTTCAACTGCACTTAAAAATTTGTGGCATCTTTTTTGGAAAATGAGAAGCCAAGGTCATGCTCTGTCATAACTCACTCTTAAGACCAAAGGTCCTACTGTGACCTGAATGGCCTCAAGAAAGCATAGAGAGAAAATGAAGTGTCCCAGGGGAATGAAGCTGAGAAAGCTATCTTCTTCTTCTTATTTCCCCCTCGCCAAGAGGCTGATACACAGATACAGAAACGTTTTGGGGGCCCAGATGGACCCAGTGGGAGGAGGGGAACTTCAGCAAATATAACATACTGTCTCTATTGATATCTGCTTGCTTTAATTTTCTTCACAAGCCTTGCCAAGTCATTTCCCCTCTCAAAATCTTGAATCTTGGCTGACTGCCCACAGGCAAGGAACAAAGAATTTCTGTTTTTAAATGGTTGGTTTATTTTAAAAGCATTCACTGACAGTAGTAGGCAAAATAAAGGGGGAAGGTGCTGAAAAAAAAAAGGATACTCTAAGGTACCAGAAAATACTTGAGCAGACTCCTTAGACATAATGCAAAATAAAAACGATGAAAGTAGGACTACATGCATTCAAAATAGAAAAAAGTCACCAGTATTTCTAAAACATTAACATACAAAAGGTAATCTAGTGTTTGGACTCTTCAGATAATTTTATGCCCGAGCCACTGTTAGTTTGCTGGGTAGGTTTTCAAGTCCAAAGCAATATGTTTTAACTTAAAGTTCATCTGCAAAACAAATTGTGTGCTGTTTTTGGAAGCCTGTAGGAGGTAAAACCATTTCTGGCTTAAGATGTGTTTGAGCTAGTCCCAGCAGCTCGTCGATACCAGCACTGTGTGTCTGGTTGGTGATCTGTGACTTTTGTTGGCCCATATATCCTATGGCTGCATTGATACACAAGGACTAGAAGGAGCACACAAAGAGATTTTCTTTTTTGTTGCAGCACTGTAGAAGACTAGGTATTCTTGGTAGTTACTCATTTTTGCTGTTCCCTTAAGCCTCATGTCTCCTATGATTTCACTTGGAATATTCATTAGGGGTATTCCCCAAAAGACAGGTAGCAATAAAGCAAAAGCATGAATTTTATGTTTTATCAGTGTTCCTTGGTTGTTGCAAGTCTATGGCATGCAGAAGCAGGAAATGAAGGAACACGTCCTCTTGGAGAAGGTATAAAGATAGATGTCCTGGAAAACACATAAAGGCAGATTACTTTGGCAGCACACTCCAGAAATGATACAGAACTGCTAAAACCTGCAGCCCAGCAGTGGTCATAGTGACAGGGCAGCCTTTTTTTTTGCGCAGAAATATGCCTTCTTACCTATTCTTAAGATGGCTGTCTGTTCTGTAGTGCTGATCCTTCCTCTTGAGCCTGGCAGGTACTAATATAAATTGCCTCTCCTATCTCTGATGCAGTCTGGAAAGACCCTGGAGCCTCACCAGCACACAGATACAGCATTTTGGTGGGCTCTGTTGTGTCAGGCATTGCTGAGGTTTTATCAGGAGAGTATCCCCTTTTCCCTCTCTGCTGTGACATTTTTCCGTTGACCAAATTTTGCAGCAACAATAATAGAAATACTTAACAATCTGAGAGTTGATTTCGTCAAAAGACAACTCGAACATGTTTCACTTGTCATTGCTGTTAATTGTTGTTCCAGGCACAGTTATCTTGCTCTTTTATGGCGCTGTGCAGCTGAGTGAATCTGTTTAATGAACCTGGGCAGTGTTGGTCTGCCAAAGTCGCCAGTATGGATGTGCCAGTCCAGGACAGTGCTTTTATTGGCATCCTCTCTGGAACTCATGTGCCCTTAAAAATACAAGGAGTGTGATTCTTTCTTGTGCACCAGTTTTAAACATGACTGACATGGGTATGATGATTTGTAAAAAGGAGTTCGTGCTATGTGTGGGAACACAGAACCGAAGTTCCTGTGTATTGCCAGGAATCAGGGTCCTGTTTTGCAAAACACTTAACTTCTTTGAGAACCTGTTTGTCAGTTGCACCTCCTGCAGATTTTTCTCCTACTGCCAAACCAACAGCCCACTAACACTGCAAATTACCAGAATGCAAACATTTTTGGCATTACAAGAAGTCTAAATGCATAAGCTCCTGGGCTTTTAGGTGCTTATTTCCTTGTCCCAGTCTTCTAGGATTAATCGACCAATGAATATATTCAGTGCTGTGTTTGCACATGCCAATCATTCTTTAGACTTCCCATTTTCATTGCTGCTCAGAACTGGGTTGTTAGATAACACAGAAGCAGCCTGTCTGCTCTCAGAATGGTCAGTGTGAGCAATGCCTGTCAGCTGAGTAATGCTCAAAGTTGGAAAATCAGACAACAAAATATTTTGGAGGTTACAGAGGTAAATGATCCAAGGGGAGCACACTCAATAAATGCAAAGAAAAATAATAGAATAGGGTTTGATAAAACTGGGGAATTTTTTTCTGGTATTCTGTAATGCCCTGTGATTTTTGTCTTCCCGAAATATTCATTGGCAGTGAGATAACATCCTGCATTTTTACAGCACAACTTATTGTTTACTGATACAATACCCTTTCTGTACCAAGGAATGTTGCCATGAATTTAATAGTAATTTCTTGTATAGATGTAAGTTTAGTAATTTTAAAATCACTAATAATTTCATAAACATTTTGTGTTTCCACTGAGATTGTAATAAATTCTAATTTTGTACTGTTCAATTATTTTGTAGTAATTATTGTCAGCTTTTATTTGTACTGTCTTAATTTCTGTCTGTTGCCTATTCTATTAGAAGATTTTTTTTTCAGCTTTCTCTGTAGTTGAGTGTACTCTGAGTGTATCTGGCTTTTTTATTTAATCTCTGTCTTGACAAATCACTTCTTGTGTTTATACAGTTAATAATAATAATGGTTGCAAAGCTAGACCTGCTCTTGAGTTTGCAGTGTCACGTTGTTGGTGGTCATAATTTGGCAGTGAGGAACAGATAAATGTTATGGTACTAAGTAATAGATTGAGTAAAAGTCCCATTTTTCAAGCCTACTTACTTAATATATTAGTTCATTAGAGACCTGCCTATGTGTCTAGAGTACCACTGGGGAACTATTGCCTCAGTGTTTGGCATTCTGTTTTTCAAAATATATAACCAAAGAGGTGACTTTATTGGACTGTATGAAACAATACTATTCTGACTGTGTTTTTTCTTGGTATTATACTTAAAAGTCTTTTTTATCTTTGAATTAAATGGGATTCTCAGGCTTTGGTTTTCTGTATTCTTTACATGTTGTTGACTCTGCTTTGCTAGGTTTCTTACTAAAGATGCTTGTTCCATAACCAAAAAT
This sequence comes from Campylorhamphus procurvoides, assembly GCA_013396655.1. Classification (NCBI taxonomy): domain Eukaryota; kingdom Metazoa; phylum Chordata; class Aves; order Passeriformes; family Dendrocolaptidae; genus Campylorhamphus; species Campylorhamphus procurvoides. The sequence goes on from WBMV01001493.1 coordinate 53,079, forward strand.
ACCTGATGGACCTGCTGCTTTCTTTTTCTCTTACAAATATTTATCTTCGTCTGTCCTGCATGTTTTTCAAAACTGGAAAGTACACACCATCTCTGCAGGATAGGTTAAAATTTGTCCTGCCTATGCTGTTAACCATTTCTAGGTGTTTAGGAAGTTGTTTGGAGTCTCTTGGACAGTCTAGAAAAATGACTAGAAAAAGACTGGACTAGCAGAACTGACTGTTGTAACCTTTTAAGGATTTGGATATGCCTTGTTTTCCTGATAACCTGAGATAGTTTCAGAGGATGCATGAGGCATTCCTTTGCCTTACAGACTATTTCACATTTGTGTTGTACGTTAATATCATCTCTGAGTTTTTCTGGGAATAAATAAAGCAGAATCTGAAGAAGACTATGCAACAAAATTCAAGGAGGATGTTTTATAAGTATGGGCTGGTTTCCATGAAGAAGGGTCAGTATTCAAACTGAAGTCCTATGCTAATGTTCAGTTAAGTGGTATCAGACATACCAGAACTTTGCTTTATTGTGGAACATATAATGGACTTTCTGCTGCTTTTTCTTTGGCCTTTCTTCCTTTTATTTCGTGCACTCAATACAATTTATATATGAACAATGTTGAAATGCAGCTCATAGGATAGAGAAATGATTTTATTTTAGAGGGAATGAGTTCCTTAGTTCATTGCTTTTGTTGCCAGATGTATGTCAGTGTTGTGGTACCACTGAATAAGTTTGAATCCACACTGGTAGGTTTTGGCAATACATTTCTTAGACAAGCAGCAGTGGCAACAGTGAAGAACACCCAAACTCTTTATATGTCTGTAAAGGGCAAACTTACTGTCAGATCCTCATTCAGGAATTGGTTGTAGCTCCAAGTTCTAATGTTTCCTCTGGCCTGGGTTTGTATTTTTTTGAATAATTTAGATGTCTATGCTGATTTTAAAGAACTTTGGAATATTGACATTTGAATCAGTCACTTTCGCCTGCTTATTGAAAGGATTATCTGGAAGATATTCTCTTCTTCATGGATTTTTAGATTGCCATTTTGCCTGCACAATCAGCTAGGGGGTTTTGTTTGATTTGGGTTTGTTCGGTTGAATTTTTTTGTATCGTTTTGGGTTTGTTGGTTTGAGGTCTTGATTCTTTTCTTTCCTTCCTCATATTTTTCAAATTTTGTTCTAGTTGTGCTCCTTCATCTTCGTGGTTGTCCTCCCTTTGTCTCAGTCTCCATGATTAGGGATTGTAGGAATTCCAACAAGGCACTATTCCAATACACCCTTTTTTCCTGTTGCTCTCTGCAGTGTTTTGACTGCCTTTGCCATAAAAGCCCCTGATATGGTTGGGAGAGTGGTGAGCCTGCATTCCTGTTTGGGATAAATCAGTGTGAAGAAGGAAATCTTGGCGTCCCTTCTCCTCTGCTCTGGGAGTGGTGGGTAAGGAGGATTTGAGAGAATGAGGGAAAAGAAAAATGGCAAGAGGCAATGTTTCTTCTTACATCTGTGCTATTATATCATGGGATGCTACCTCTGAATTACTGAAAACAGAGGTCCATTCTGAGGCCAAGTTTTGTTTAAACTGTAATGTTCATGTAGAGAACATGCTGACCCTGCAGGGCAACAAGGACTAAAAGAATATTCCAATCCATTCATCTTACTTATTATGCTGTTTTCTTCCTAATATATATTTACACTTGCTGCTCCAATACTCTTTTTTTCCTCCTTCCAAATCCTGTGGGTATAGGCTTACTTTTTTTCTTTTTGTCACTCCACAATATGTAATTTTGTACGGATTGTGCAGGGAGTGTGTTAGGGATCACTAGAAGTGCATGCTTCAGTGGGAAAGAGGAGAACAAATCTCCAGAACTTTGAAATTGCAGTGGAATTCATTAAGGAGGAATGGCCTTTAAAAATGGTTAAGGAAAGTGACAAGCACAAATAGTTCCCTTCATTTTGGTACCCCTTGCTTCCAGTTCCTTTGCCCAGTGTCAGTATTTGGGTATTAAGTCATTTTCCCAGCAGGCTGAGTTCTTGTTTCCCTTGGTTTCAGTAGTCAGCACGTGCACTGTGAATCAGATATATGAGGAGAAGGCTGAGCCTGCAGTTCCTGCTGCTCCTTGGCAGGAGTTTATTCAATCTGTTCCTCTTGGCTAGACCTCTTATCCTGGCTTGTGGTCTTATTTACATTGTGATGGCAGAGTTATTTCCACTCCAAAGTGCCGTAGTCATATTGTCTAAATGCTTCAGGATGAGATATGGCTAGAGATCTGTGGAGAGCTGAACTTAATTTAAATTCTGCAAGAACTATCAGTTATTTTCAGTCTTTTTTTCCTTACTATTATTTTAATTAATAGAAGGTGTAGACTTTTGGAAATGAAGGATGAAACTTGTGTTCTCTTCTTGAGAAATAATGTTTGGTCTTCCAAGCAGTTGTGTGAGTGCCCTAGTCTTGGACCTCATATGTAAATATTTTCCGTCATACTTGATACTGTTCAGGGATTATGTAGATGCATAAAGATGTGGGTGCAGCTTATTCTTCAGAGCGCGGAGCCATGGATTTGGTAAAGCGCTAGGAAAAAGAAGTTTTGGTCAGTACATGTTTAAGGAGGATCTGTTTCAGGAAGTCTTAAACCACACAATTCCAAATATTTGTAAATGTAAGCTTTTATTGTTTTCTCTCTTATTTTATGTACTTAAGACAAATTTGTCTCTTAAAATGGTTTTGTTCCTTGAACAAAATACATCCCACTGAATTTACAGTGGGAGTTCAAATTATTGTGTGTTGGCTGTATGTCCATTTGCGTGGTTGTACCCTGCAGTGGAGGTGAAATAAGCTATTCCTTATTCAGTGGTTTGTGATTGCCACTTGTATTAATGCACCCAACAGTAAAAGTGAGGGTTTATATACTGGCACTTACTATAAGGCATTTTATGCACAGTAGCTTGTTACTTTACAGCAACTTTGGTGGGCAAGTCCTAAGCCCCTTGCCTTGGGTTAATAATTTTCAGAATAATTTAGATAACCGTGTTGATTTTAGAGTGCTTCAAAAATTTGCCACTTGAATCAGGCACGTTGAGTGGAGTATCTGAATAGTGAAGGTGAAGGACAAGCGACAAGCCCTGCTGGTGGTGACACTTGTGTTTGCAGTGGACCATGGGGTGTTGGCATAAGGCCGGTTGAACGAGTCAGTGGAGAGGATGAAAAACACTTCAGAGGTGGAGTTAAGTTTAGAGCAGAGCTTAGCAGCGTGAGGAATTTGGTCTCAATATTCTGATAAAAACAGAGACCTAAGTATCACTATAGCAGATCTGGTGAGGAATTCTAAAGTGTGTAACTTCAGTCTGAAAAGTGCTCAAGTCAGGTAATATATGGGGAAGTACAGGGAGTAACAGGGGAAAATATAACTATTATGTAAAATTACCAGCTTTATCCAGACTGTGTTAAATGGTTAAATGTTAAATTTCCTTTCAAGAAAATATTAAATAATTGGAGTATTTTCAGAAATTGTAAAAATTGAGAAATACCAGGTCTATGCATGTAAAGAGGCTGAAAAGGTGGAATCTGTTTGAGGAGTAAAAGTTAAGAAGGTGATGCGTATATGTAAATATATATGCATGTACATATATGATGAATCTGGGCCATCTGCTGTCACTTCTTGTAACAGAAGAAGGAAATACTGAGTGAGATTCTTACCAAAGTTTCTTTTGAAAGTTTGTTAAAGTCAATTATTGGGCATTTTAAATAGGTGCATGTATAGTAAAATGGAAATGAATTCTATGTTCTTCCCTAATAATTCCTTCAAATTAGGTTTAAAAATGTATTTTCGTGTTAAACGCCTGTGGCTTGAAGCCCTCAACTTCAGCCACTCCAGGAGAAAATGAAGATCTCTTCACTTTGTTTTATTTAAATCCCTTTTTTCTCCATTACAGAGGTCCCTGAGGATGTGTGGCTCATACTGCTTCAGACTGTCGGGACATTTGTTGTTTAACTGCTGAAGCTTTCCTATCACTTGTTTCTCTCTTGAAGTCTTAATACACTGAGAGATCACAATTGGCTGTTATGGTAAGATATTTTTTCAAGTTGTAATAATATGCTAAATGGGTGCAATATGTCAGTTTATTTTGGTTTTATTTCTGTATTCAGCAGCAAAAGACAGAAACAAACAAAAATCTTAATGGTGTATAAAACCAAAAGAGGAGATTTTGAACTAACTAACCAACCAAGAAACTCCATTCTGCATGTTGTCTCTTTATACTTGCCTTGTGCTTCTAAGGGGAGAATAAGAATCAAGTGAATCATTTTACAAGATTTTTTTTGTGTGTAGATATATGTGTATAACTCACCAAAATGTTGTCTATAAATGTTTTACAAGTCTCTTCTAGATACTGCATTTCGTATGAATGCATTTGGGTTTAATGTCTGTTTAAATAACAGTATTTGAAATGCTTAAGGTGATCTATAGAAGCATAGAAGTTTTGATCTTTGGAGAATAAAAATTGGTAAAAATAGGAAGAGGAAACCCTGTAAATAACAGGTGAGATAGAAAGATGACTGAACCTCCAAGCAGATAACAATCCACAATTGTTTGCTAGATGATGATGTAATACTGTATTTAGGAACTGATACTTGTCTTTGATCTCAACAACTCTAGCAGTTTTGAATAACCAAGCGATACTTTACAAATTTCAGGAATCAAGACCAACTAAAACATGAGAAGATGTACTCAGGATGATCCAGCCGGAAGATTTTTCACTTCATAGAAATCTTATTTCTGTTTAATATGTAATATAATTTGACAAGGACAATTCAGTTACTTTTCTTGAAATTAAGACACGCCTGTGGCCTTCATCAAAATGTTTCTAACATTTTCAAGAAAAAATATGTCCCAGAAACTGAGTATGTTTTTACTAGTTTTTGGAATCATCTGGGGTTTGATGCTGCTACGCTACACTTTTCAGTATCCAAGACGCCAAAGCAGTGCCGAGTTGCGTGGACAGATATTAGATCTCAGTAAAAGATATGTCAAAGCACTGGCAGAAGAAAATAAAAATTTAATGAACGGTGGTGGTGGAGCATCTATGGCAGGATATGGTAAGAGGAAAAAGCGATACTAGTTATCTGTCTTTTTTTTTTAATGGAAACTGTAATGTCATATTTTTTCTTTTTCAAAGTACGACGTGCTGCTCTGTAAGAGAAAAATATCTTGCTTTTCAATCAGCAAGGGTGTAAATATATAGATCTTTTTACCCCTACTTTATAGCTTATATAAGAAGCGATAAGATACTTTGTCATAGCAGTTTTTCTATGAGCTAGGTCAGTTATTTGGGGAAAGCTACCTTTTTATGTTGGAAAGTATTTAAATGTATTTTGTTGCTGTCTAAAAGGTGTCATAGCTGAGTATTCTAGTGCTGTTGTCTGGATGAAATATGAAACACTTCCTTTGAATAGTCATTTCTAATGCTCTGCCTAGTGATTTTGTTCTTGCACTCAAATATTTAATTGGCTGCCTTCATAGTTCCCCATTATGGTGGTGTGTTCCTTCCCTTAAAATAACAAAGAAATGGTATCGAACAAAAATCAAGCAGTGTTTAATTCTATACTTGTGTACCAATCTGCACTCCTTTCCAAAAAGTATAGTAGGGAGGATAGCAAGTCTTAAGATGTGAATATGTTGAAATAGCAGTTCTTTTCCACCCACAGTAAATAATAGTCTCCAATTTTTTTTGCTGTTTTCTTCAGCTGATCTTAAGAGAACAATTGCTGTTCTTCTGGATGACATCTTACAACGCCTGGTGAAGTTGGAAAACAAGGTTGATTACATTGTTGTGAATGGCTCAGCAACAAATACCACTAATGGCACTAGCCATCAGGCACCAGTAACTTCAAATAAGCGTGTAAAACCAGCAAGCAACATTAGATAGCAAACAGGGCTGCTTGGCATTGCTACATCTGTAATGGGTAATATTTAAGATAAGCTTTTTATCTCTGGCTAAGGCAAAGCAGTAGTTGACTCTAAAAGAAGAATAAACTATTCTATTATACAGTGTGCTGGATCTGTGTAGGCCTAGCATATGTGCGTAGGTTCTCAAAGCATTATTTCATTGCCTCTGAGCAGTACTTCTGAAGTGATCTTCGTTGTCTTTAAATATATTTTGTTATCATGATTTGATGTAGTATGCCATTGGATAACAAAAATATGTGGAAAGCAATGGGGAACTTATAGGTAGGTTTTTAAATATATTTATTTAAGTATGAATATAACATATCTTTTGGATAGGTGAGAAGCATTGTAGCTTATTCATCTTTCGTGATCTGCATTTAAGCTGAGGTAATTGAGGAAAACACATTGTTACACAGATGTTAGAAAATGTGTATACTTAAAATATTTTGTTAATTACTAAACAAAATTGAGGATAGCATTGGTGGTATTATTTTAAAATTGTGACCCAAAGAATGTTTTTATTTGCACTATCTGTCAGAATACTTAAAGAGAATTTACTGTATATTTAAGGAAATTAATTATAGTAGGAAAATATTCTAGGTAGTAACACTGTCCAGGTTTATCTTTATGCCAGAGTTAGGGCAGTTAGATTATCAAAAGCAAATCATAATCTGTGATATCTTAGATGATTATTTCTTACAAAGATATTTAAGTGTATGTATTTTGTAATTGCAGATGAAGTTATTTAAGTGATGGAAATAAGTTTTGGATATGTGAATACAGTTTATTTTTATTCATTGCTGTTTGTTTTAACATTTTAATACCTTGCAATTTGTGATGAGTATAGCACACCATCTCCCTGAATTGCTTTCTTGATCAGAAGAAAAATCAATGAAGCGAAATGAAGCATCTCTGAATTTAACAGAGTTATGTATACTAAGGGTGTCTAATCAAGGAATATTTGAGAGCTAAGGTGATATTTGCCTTATGTCTAAGTAAGCCTTACAGCAAAGTGAAATGCATGCACTGTGGATGCACTGTATTTCAAAATGTTCCTGAAGTTATATTAAAGTGCCACTGAACCTGTTTTTTAAATTGTACTGAATGTTTGGTGGGGATGGAGGGTATGTTCAGGGACTTTTGCCAAAAGAGTTTTGTGGGTGGGGTTTTGAGGGTGGGTAAAACTGGAGGTGCTGGATGATACACCATCCAATGTTACATGCTTTTTCTTTTCTGTTTCCCTGCTGATATTCTTGATGGTTATAAAAGAAAATACACTTGCAACCTTAGTGAGTATCCAGGTGATTTTTTTGGTCACGTCATGTGTAAACATGTACTCACTTCAACGCAGAAAGAAAAATAAATTTTTAATTGTACTTGTAAAAAATGTTCCTGTTGTTTCTTTTTTTTTTTTTAAGTATTAAACAGTCCTGTCATTTTTGCTACATGTGCTCTATCCATTTCTGGATTGGAAAATTGTGTGTCTCTGAGGTTTAGTCTATCTCGTATTCTTCCTGCTCAATCACTGAGTTCTTTTGCTCTTTAAATTCTAATGCCTTGAAACTTTTCTCAGGTTAGAACTGAGGGAAGAAAGAATTGAAAACAAAATAACTGGTTTGGATCTTTAACTTCGCGTTTTAACCTAAGAGTAAAGAAGATAGGTCCATAACTTCTTTTGAATCTGCAATTCTCTATTGCCAATGTGAAGATAGATAAAGAAACTTGTATGTCTATTGGCCTGTCTATTTATCTATGATTTTATTTCCTGGATACGTGACGAGTACAAACCTGAGCCTTGGTGAGTGATGTACCTTTGTGCTATCAACAGACAGTTCTTGTGTGTGTACACAAAACTGATCTTTTTTTTTTCTTATAAGGGTATGTGAAACAAAGTTATTGAGGATTTGTAAACAGGCATAACAAAACATGTGAGGTGAGGATTCATCACTGTGTGCACAGGCAGGTTATTTTATGATGGCATTTTGGAGACTGATACATGCAGTCATGATAATTCATGGTGCCATTAGCAAATAGTTGCTTTTTTTCTCAGGTTTCAGTAGCACAATGGCTCATTGAAATTAGTTTGTACTTGAGAAATACATGGAGAAACCTCTGAACTACCTGTGTCTTACGGCACAAAAGTTCCATTTGTGAATATAGTTGAAAGAGCTGTTCATCAAGGAGCAAGTTAAAAATAGCCTAATAGTATGCTATATGTCATGTTGCCTGAAACCAGTATTATTAGGGGTTGGTACAGCATTACATCACCGTCCATGATATATCTTGCCCCTCTTTTTGTGGCTATTCTTGTTCTGTGCCATATCGCCATGCCATGCCTCTCACTTGTGTTTTCCCTTCACCAGCTATCTGGCACAGTACTACTCCCATGACTTCTGTGCCCCAGCAGTGCAGAGGGTGGAAGCCAAGCTTCATCCTTTTTGCTCAGCTGCCTTTCCTATTCACACCAGTAGCAAGAACATATAAGCATGTTCCAGCCTGCAGCCTCCTTTATAGGACATGTAAGAGGTGTGGCAGCCCTACAGTGGCAGGAAGTTGTGTAAAGAACCCAAGGGCTTTGGTGAAAAAGAAGCAAGAGAAAATGTACAATTTGGCCCAGGTCCAAAATGCTTGATTGTTTCACAGGCCTTGGTTGTGTTGCCAAATATTTTTTTTCCTGAGGAATATTTAAGTAGTGTCTCTGCTGTACTGCAGTTTTTATAATGCAGCTATGTATTACCTATTTCAGATGACATCAGAAATCCCCCCAAAGTGACCTTCAAATTTTGTAACATGGAATCCTAAGGTTGGTTGGTTCTTAGACTGTATTGGGTTTGGTGGGTTTTTTTTCCCTTTTTCTTTGAAGGGCAGGGGACTATATAACCTCTCATATAAAGAACTGCTGATTTCGAGGTATGGCAGAGTGTTTTGGTTTTGTCCTTGAAATCTTCTGGTATGAGACTGGAATTTTCCTGAGTGTAATGTGCCTTCTGAGTGTTTATCATCTGATTTCACTAGGTAATTGTCAGTACTTTCTCTGTCTGTGAACGATTGCTTAATGCAGGTAGCAAAAAATGTTAAAGATCCACTCCCAAACTAAAGTTCTAATGAAGAAAAATGGAAAGAAAGGAGTATATATTGATTGCTGTCTATTGATTGTGTGGCAGCACAGGTCCCAATACAGCTCTCAAGTTCCACAACCGCATAACTGGCAGGCAAACATTTTGGGAAATTGTCTTTGTTCTCTAGTTATTTTATTATTGCTTTTCTTCTCATCTAAATAAATAATTTTTGGAATCTCACTGTAGTAACCTTAATGTAATTAAGATGTCCAAGCATTGTCTGACAATTGTGTGTCAAGAAGAAAAAGTGTGCTGAGTGGTTCCTTGTTAAAGAACCTTTGCGATGAATGGATGGACAGATGAACAGACACTCCTGAAACACACTGAGATGACTTTTTACAAGCTGCCTATGCACTGTTAGGAACACAGGAGTGCACTGATCCATTTTTAATGCAATAATTTTAAAATTAAAGGAACAATGCACAAGGGTATGGAAGTTCTTGTATTTAGTGTGGTGGCACATCAGTACCCTTGGCATCCAGTAAGAGGCATCACATGTTGCACAGGTGTGTTTTTCCCAGTGACTACTGAATATTTATTTTTCATTAACACAATCATTTAAAGAAGCTGGTTTGACAGATCTAAATTCTAATACAAAATATTTGCTATTGCAGAGTTTTCCAAGCTGCATCATGTCTATGATGTGTGCAAGTTGCTTAAGGGACCAAGCACCTCCTGTGCATGTATGTGTCCTGGGGTTATTTGCTGCCATTGTGGCCTTTGTTTGTGCAAATGCAGAAGCAGAGTAAATGTGGGAACAAGATGTTTATTTACAAGCATGATTACATAAAATATAACATCCCAGTTTATTATGTTTTCTTAAAAACCTTTTAATTCCTAAAAATACTCAAACTAATTGAATAAGCTAAATGTCTAAAACAGTTAATTGGTGTGGTATTTTAAAGGTAATACAGAGTGTCAACTGACACCTTCAACAATTATTCCAAATATGACCCCCCTTACCTAATGCCCTTTCACTAGTCTGTACTTTACAAAACAAAGCAGTCTGCTATCTGTGGGGTTCAATTTAACATACCTGATAGTATGCTGCCTTCAAAGGCAAGAGTGAAATGGGAGACTTCCCTTTATAGCAGCTAAAAAAGTGAATTAGACTTTTTCTATGTTTTTCATGTGGAAAAAATTATTACTCCATTGGTACTTCAGTAATCTCAGTTTGTCAGGAATGATGCACATAGGCATTTGTATGTGTTTGAAAATATCATTTAGGTTACTAAGCCCAAGTTAAAAGTATTCACATTACATACATTCATGGAATCACATCTCTTAAACACCAGTGACAGGCATCACCTGCTGCTGAATTATCTTATCTCTAAGTGATCTTAATTACTACAAATGTCCCAAGTGTGTTTGTCAGTACCTCCAGTAAAACCCTTTCATTATTAATTGACCCTTGCTTGCACATGAGCTTACATATTCCTTGTGACATTCATCAACTTACTCTGTCAGTAGATGTCTAATCATGTTCTGTTTTTCTGATAGAAAAACTGAAGAGAAACATACTGTCATTTTTAAATACTGTAAATTATGATTGATAATACACTAATTTTTATTGTAACAATGTATGGTCGTGGTTAGAAGTTTATAAAAGTGAGTAGTGCTTGTATTTCCTTTTAAGTATATCAGAATATTGGTAACAAATGTGGGCAGAGGAAACTAATGAAAATGATTTCTGTTATTCTTTTTGCCACTTTAATTTTTGTTACAGGAATAGCTGATCAGATAGTCATGGACCAGATTCATAGAAAGAGAATGACTGACTACTACTTCAAAATGATGACTTGAGGTCCAAAATATTAAACCAGGTTTTTTCTAAATTATTCTTACATTAGTGAAGTGGCTATCTTCAATTTACATAGGTATTTCACTGAGAATAATTTTAAGCTCTTGTCAAACTTGTAAGGATTTAAAAAAATTAAAAGGGTCACACATTTAATTGTTAACAGAGGGTGTTGAGAGAGACTGTCGACACCCTATGCAGCATTAAGCTGTTGCCTTTGATATGCCCTTGCTACCTTAGGTCTCACAGAGCTGTACAGTAAGTAAGCGTCCATATGTTCAACCCACTTTGATGTGTTCAGAGATCTTGGGCCAGCAGCATCCGTATGCTACATCACAACCATAGGAGGTAAAACATGCCATCTGGATTCCTGTTCCTTTTACTTACCTTGTGTCACGACTTCTTCATGGGAGCAGAAAGCCTTTTTTTTTTTTTTTCCCTTGCTATTCAAAATTATTTGGGAGTTTACCATGGAAAATCTGGTTTGACTCAGTCTTTAATGAATTTTATTTTGGATGTCTATTAACAATCTCTTAGAAGGGATGAGAGACGAGAGGTTTTTCTGAATTCAAAATGTATTCCAATACTCATGCTATGACACTAAAACAGTGAGTGTTTGAAATACCTTTGTTAGCTAAGAACTCAATTTCTTTATTACAAAGTCTTTCACCTTTTGTATCTGTTCCTGAGTAAGTCTACGGAGACAGATTTGGATCTAAGCAGATCTTGGGTGGGGTCTAGTTAGCTAATAAGACCTGGATGCTCATAAGGCCTGAGTGCTAATAAGCAGAACACTGTCTGTATTGCAGAAAACACTTGCTATGATCAAATCCATTAGTAAATCCTCAGTTTTTGTGATGGGAGGTAGTTCATAGGACAGGTGCCTCACAAAATGACTTGATTTCCTACTCTAAGTTCTCACTGTTTACAAGTAATCTGACACTAAAGTGCAACATAGACTTATATTTGTAGCCCTCAGCGAAAGCTGCCTTATTCAGAAACCTGGCTCTGCTCTCCGAACTCAAACTGTATTTCAGAGGACTATTTTTAGCAAAGATTTTGCACAGATGAGGCACATCAACCCATGACATAGGAGCTCTGCTAATTCTGTGTGAACCAGGCTTGCCAGAGCTCCTTCCAGCCCTCCCTCCGCCTTTATTGGCAGTGCTGGGATCTCTGGCATCGGCAAAATGTGCATACAGATAAGGTATCTCAAAGATCTTCAGTTTTGCGCAGCTCCTGTGCAGCAATGTGTTCCTCGGTATATTTGAACTCCCTGTCTGCAGAGCTGCTTGTCCTGCTTTCAAGGTCCCCTTTTCCCCATCTGTTTCTTTTTCAAAGTTTTGGTCACAGGAGAGATTTTCTCTTCCCTGGAGAAACAATCCTGATTTTTTTGTGTGACTTTTTTTCCCTCCACTAGCTTACTTGAAGATGTACTTACTTATTGACTGCAGTGAAGACTCCCTCCCGTGTCTTCTCTGCCTTTAAGCGACCTGTTCATGTTCACATCTCAGTGTGACAGAATATGCGTTACGTTGCAGTGCTGTTTCCGCTGCTGAAATTTCTTATGCATGTGGCATAGCCACAGGACAAATGCCCAGACCATATGCCCTATCACCTTATATAGATACTGCTGGAAACTTGAAAGTGTCCCTGTTGTTCTATCTCTCTCTGGGGGATGTTTTGGCAAAACACTGCCATGGTCCTTGTGACATTCCTCTTCACCTTCTTATTCAATGCTGTGGCTTGCCCAGTTCAAAACAATCTGGAGGTTTCCCTGAATTTCTGTACCATTTTTTGCCAGGAAAATGCTATTATATGGCATGGATAAAACTTCTTTTCATAGGTCTCAATTTGATAATCTGAGGGTTTGTACCTTATATGAGCAAGCAGAGCACAATTTAAATGCCAATTTCCTAAAGCTCAGATAAAGAAAACTTACTACATTTTTTTCCTCACATATTTAGTTACTTTGTGGCCAGTGTGTTTGTATCAAGGAGAAGCAGTCAATTTACATAGTGCAGTATCAGAAATAGCAGCCTGTATTCACTACAGCCCTCAAACACATCAGACGAGTTGTTCCAATGTGGAGGCATTACTTGTGGCACATGGAGCGGAATTGGGAATTGCAGGTTGCCAGTCTAAGAATCATCTTTGCTTAGGAGTATTGCCCAAAGTTAGCCTCCTATTGTCTTGAACTTTGAAGAAAATACACATTTTATAGTGGAACATGTATTATATTTTATAATGAAAGAGTGTTGGGGAATCGGTGACCAACAAAAAATGCCCACCACCTACCCACTAGGAATGTGGTGGTCTAAATAGCAGCAGCAGCTGAGGACAATGTGAGTGCAGGGCAGGTGCCGTGAGGGCTTCAGTGCACAGGGTGTGCTGTGGGCTTGTGGCCCCCATGATTGTGGGTGCCTTTCTGAGGCACCTCAGGTGCACGGACCTGCACACACCCACATCTGAGGGACTGCAGATGTGTGTGTGCCCGTGCCCCCAGTCTAGTGCTCAGGGAAGGGTCTCCATCCCGAAGGGCATGAGGGTTGAATGCCATTCCTGAAGGGGTGTGTGAACCACGCATATCCTGTCCTTGATATCGAGCCCCTCAAGATCCGAGCTGCTCAGGATTTGAATCAAACTGTGCAGTTTTGCTTAGTTGTTAGTCAGTGGCTATAGCTGGACAGTTAAGATTAAGCACTTGCATTGTGAACGTTCTATGCTTGGCTAATCTTTTGTTCTAAGGAAAAGAGAAGACAATCCCAAGATGAAGAAGAGCCACCAGGAGTGAAGTCAGTAGAACTAAACAGGGGGAAAGGTAATGCTGGTAGTGGGCGATCGCGACCACCAACTCATGGACCACCTACTGAAAACGGACCCCAGACTCAAAGGACAGAACTGCGCCTGCGGACTAATCCGCACGAGGAGTGAGAGACGGAATAGCAAACAGGAGTTTGAGTACTAATGAACAGGAAAGTTATATAATTTGTAACCAATGACTGTCGATGCCTTTGTTAAAATGTATAAATACTTCTGTGGGTTACCGCTTGGCTCCCTCCGCGCTAACGAGAACAAAGCACAGAAAAGCCTCGGTGTGTGCTTTTTGCGCTGCGCACCGGGGAACGAGCCCGCGTTCGGGGAAGCATCCTGCGGGGGCTCGCCCTGCCCGTGCCCGTGTCCTCCGTGCCC